>JAQGAV010000295.1:0-37393 GCA_034691345.1 Phasmarhabditis papillosa
TTGAAGGGTCACTTAATCGTGCATAACTTAACAATAAATTAATATTTTTTAAATTTTTTTTCAAAATATTCTTATTCAACAGTCTAGCTATCGAATAAGACCAAATTGGGTAGAAAGTTTCAAGTTTGAAAACATAGCGTGGCAGGGTTAAAGGACTGAGATCTCATTTTGAAACTAAAGTGCATTTTTCTCTGGAAAGCTGTAACCGAATCATTTGAAAACACTCAGTTGCATAGATTGAGCTATGGCCTTACCAATTATATATAGATTAACATGAAAAACTTAACAACATAAGCCAGGGTGCGAGCATCAAGATTTAACCATTTAAATTTGCTCTGTCCCGTTATGTTAGGGAGCGGCGAGCCGTGCTACAGGCATCAATCTCCCACACTTTACAGCCTAACAACAAACAATTTGTCTTTTCCTCATTCGTTGCTTTATTAAACTATAATAATAATAATATTATTTATTCGATTCATATGCTGAGATCATTAGATGTTTCGTAATTGATCCATATGTCGATTGTGGACTTGGTTCCATTGAGTTTGGTTTTCACTGGCATTTTGTCCATATTGTTCAACGATTTCATGTTTCCAGCGCGGCTTATCCGAACTATTATATTACTCTTTTAATGTTAGTTTTATCTACTATAAATCTTTTTATCTTCGATAGTTCATCGATAAAACTGAGCCTTGGGGCCGAGGAATGTAAGCTTTCGTAGCTCTAGACTGCATTCGCGGATCAAGCCCGATTCTCTGTCACCACAAACTGATTGATTATTTAGTACAATGAACCGCTAAATCAAACACCTGGACGGTTCCAGCCGCACCTTTTAGCTAAAAATATTGATTGATTGAGATTTATTAGATGGGTTTTGAACTCAGTTTGTTGGGAACTTTTGGGAGATCTAGTGGTGTTAAGCTTTGTTTTATTGAAATAAGTTGCCATATTACAGTCCATTTGAAAAATATGCTGCATTAGGCTTATTCAATGCGTGATGTGGTCAAATTTTGCGTCAAAAAGGTTCTGATTTGCCCAATTTTCAGTTGTTTGAAGGCAACTTTTGCAACACCGAAGAGCATGGTTTTTGCTTAATAGCCTTAAATTTGGAGCTATTATTTCTTGGGCATGCTTACTCTGTTTGTTTACATTATGTTTAGTATTGTAATTTAAGCATTCAAACGATCTTATCGTGAAGTACCATTAGATCATTGATCGAATTGATTGATTGATTGTAATGATGGAAAATGTGCATATTTCCCTGAATCACTCGTATCAAACTAGCAGTAGATTTTTACGAAGCAGTCTTCGGGTTGCCGAAATATGCGATTAATAAGCTGCTGGTTTCCCAAGACTTCTGCAACTACTGGTAGTCGAACCCACAGCCTCAGATCCTCGCAGATTGAGAGACCGGTGCTCTAAGCACTAGGCTAAAGCACCCGATCATTGAAAAGTAACCAACACCAAGCTTGCGGAAACTTTATGATATTTCTCATCTTCTATATTCTCTCTACCAGCTATTGGAATTTGCCTAACTCCACAAAACTTTCAAAATCCCAATATCCTTACCTATACTCATGATACTTCAACTTAATCTTCCTAATCCACTTTTCAACACAGCAAGTTTTCGCGCCGGCCTTGATCATTAATATTCCATTCGCAATCTTGGGCTTTACTCCATTCCTCGAACTTTCCGGAGTGTGTTTTAGCATCTGGGTGGTCTCTGCTGGCAGAATGAGCAGTTCTCACCGGGATTTAGAAAACTGAAGCAAACCACTTTAGAAGGACTCACACGTCACACCCACATACATATGTATACATATGATAGAACTTCCGGAAAGTTTTTCTAAATATCTTAGTTATTAAAAGTTTCCAGCGCAGAGTTTTGGGAAGCAGCGATATACCCAATCCACTAGTTTTGCCTTATTTTCTATAGTCTGATTTGAGTGTAATAATGGAGTGTTAAAAAATGAATATTATTGAAAATGGCTCTGAAAGTATTCGAAAACCGAAAATGTACGCACAGTGTCCTTAAAATACGGAAGTAACACTCCATTATTCATCTGGAATCATTCTATATATTATTCATCCTCTTTCCCCGCTGTTCTCGAGGATAGTGCAAAGGAAATCTAGCTCGTGATACAAACTAAGTAACTAGATCCGATCAAAATATATTAGAACAACAATGCTGAAACTTATGTAAGGCACCTTCTCATATTTCGTTTGGAATTTTGCAGCTCTCACATTCTTTCACTACTTAACACTCAATTTAGGTTGAAAGAAAAGTTTCGTTATGATATAGTCTATCTCAAGACCTAGTTTCCAGCGCGGTATCACGAGAGGGGGCGATGTGTTATAAAAAAACTAATGTCCTTTTAAAGAAAACGCACCACGTCGACCAATTTTACATTCATTTTTTACAACACTGCACCCCGCTCGTTATGCCGCGCTGGAAACCTAGGTCTTGAGATAGACTATATCTAAAATACTATATCTATACTCTAAAATACTGTTTTACTCAGCTAAATTCATTCAAATGACGTAACAACTCCAAAAACAGCTTTAAAACTTTCGAAAACAACCAAAATAAGGCATATTTTGTTGTTTACTAAATCAGGTTTGCCCATCTCGAGTGTAGGTATGGGGCTATGGAGTAGTGAATGCCTCATCCTGGAGGGGGGTTCTATTCCCTGAGGAGCAGGCCCCGACTAGGCTCTAAAACACAATATTTGTCATCAATTGTTTCTTGCGACGACCCCAGGATGGCCCCGAAAAGTGTTCGGAACAGATTTTATTGTTTTAATAATCTACGATTGGTTGAATATTTCCTGGATTCTCTTTTTCTAGTTGTAAGAACATTTTGAGTGTATTTTGGTCATCGGCCAGTTTAATGTACTCTTTCAATAAAAATGTATAGTAATTAATAACTATAGTCTGTATAGTAATAGTCAAAAGTAATACCGCCGTGTATACTGCGTATTTCGTCATGTTTAACACTGCTCCTGCTGGCATTCTACGCGCGCGACATCAGTAGATTGCAAACTTGCTTTTGCACTCCCTTACTCAGCAAAATATTGCAACACTCCTGCTAATTACAACGACGGTTTACTTTTGAATCTGACTATATCAAGAGCTATTACAAGCTTGGTAACTGAATAGTCCGATTCAAGAGTCCTTATGCAATGTTACTTGCGTATTTTTGGGTGATTTTGCGTATGTTTTCAGAGTTATTTCAAACGTGATTCTTGTTAACACTCTATTTTTACTCTAGAATCTGACTATAAGAATAATGTATGTGTTATTCCGAGTTACGTTGGAGCTTCCAACCTATTTATCTAAACCTTCTTCAAGCAAAGTGCTGCCGCCGTCAAAAACGGGAACGCGTCTTTAGCTGGGGTCATTCATCATTTTATGCACCCGGATATCGAAGCGTGATATTTAAATAGGAACAACATGGAAATAATAAACGGTACGCAAATACTTTGGAGTTTAGCGAAAACAGAAAATTGCAACTATAAATTGTTTGCTATACAAAACAAATCTCATGTAGTTTAAAGGTATATTTATTATAATATAATTTATAAGGCGAGCGCAAAATTATATAAAAAAATTTTAAAACAAATTATACATTTTCTTTCGATTTCCGCGCTCCTCCTGAATCCTACAGTACACCTTTGCAAACGATTCATCCGTCGACAATATACAAGAGTGCAAGAATAATACAAGCAGATTCCGCCCGTAAAATGCCAGCAAGCGCGATACCGCATTCTGATACTAGCTTTTGGAATGACCGGTACTCGCAGAAAGTAAAATTTGTCGGCTGATCTCGTGTTTAAATAGTTATTTTGCGCTTTCTTGTGTAGCTGAACTATTGTAGTTTTAAATTGTAAAGTATTTTATTTCCTGTATCACTCGTATCACAATAATATAGTCTGATTCGAGAGTAATAATGGGGTGTTAAAAAATGAATCTCATAGAAAATGACTCTAAAAGTAAAACCGAAAATATACGCAAAATTTCCTTAAAATACCCAAGTAACTCTCCATTATTCATCTTGAATTCCACTATTGTATACTTCCTAGAGGCAGGGCTTCGGCTATTCATTCCGGAATCTTCCCAACATGTTTTTAATGAATGTTTTATTTTCAGTTCTTTTTCCTCATGTTTTATATATTAATCTTTTTTCAGTAGATGAAGTAGCCTCAATGTCCAATGTTCCTCCGTTCAGTCCTTTTTGTTTCTCTCATATCTACAGTAACCTGCTCTTATCATGAAAGAAGACTCTATGAGGATCTTATGAGAGATTACAATAATCTAGAAAGACCCGTCAGCAACCATTCACAACCGGTTACTGTATATTTAAAGGTCGGTTGCACACGGGGGTGTCTACGGGGGCGGCTCGTATAGTCTGATTCGGAAGTTATAATGGAGTGTTAAAAATATTTTCGTTAAAAATGGGTCTGAAAGTAATAGAAAAACCAAAATAAACCCAGAATTGTTCCAAAATACGTAACTTGCACGGCGATATTCCTCTTGAATCAGACTATATTAATGTTTGAGCGGCCCCGGCAGTCCCGTACTAATATTTTACTTTCATACTGGGGCCGTATCCACGAACGATTCGGGGAGCTCCCTACCCTTCCCTGAATCTGTGAATCTGGCAAGGAAGGCTAGGCCGCCCAAAATGAATGAACCGGCGGGGAACGATTTTGCCTCCCCCGGGGAAGGGTAGGGAGTTCCGTGAATGTTCGTGGATACGGCCACAGGGGTGTTCTCGGACTGTCCCGTTAAAACCGGGGAGTCGGAGAGCTCCCTATCCTTCCCTGCCAGGGTCAGGGAGCGCCGGGAACGCACCCTGCTAGGGAACGATATTTGTCTTCTCTGTCAGAGAGCTCCTCGAGTGTTCGTGGATACGGCCACTGATTACACGAAAAAATCATTGTCGAAGAATTGGTTTCGAAAAGAGTTTGCCTTTACTCAGACAGTGTTATGAAACATATAATAAACTATGTTGATCAAGGTGTTTATCTTCATAAATAACTCGTAAAGCAATAAGAGTAGAGTTCTTAGAGGCAAGGTTTCGAAGCGAGACGGCTCCTTTCTAACATTCAATCTTCGGGTGCGCGAAACATGGGATTAGTAAGCTGCTGTTTTTTCAAACTTTCTGCAGCTACGGGGAGTTGATCAAATTCTTCCAACCTTTGTAGTCTAGTAAAGCTTACACCACCGAAACTGACCATGGACTTGTGAAAATTCATATGTCAACTAATAGTTTTAGGTTTCGCTGCAACAGATTATTGATGTTGATGAGAAGAACCAAATTGTATATGTGAATGCCTGGCTGGATTATGTATGTTATAACATATATTTAATAGTTTTTCCAAGATTATTACTATAATTCATCATTTTCCAAATCACCCCAACCAGTGATTGGAATGCTGGTCCGGCTCTCAGCTGCAAAACAGTATCACCGAGTCTTTTACCAGTCTTGTTGTATCAATATTTAGTTATTCAGAAATAAACCAGTAAAAACATAAACCAATATAAATAATGATTTTGCAGACGTGGAATGACTACAAATTGGTTTGGGATACCGCAGAGTACGGTAACATTACGGATGTTAGGTTCCCAGCTGGAAGAATATGGAAACCAGATGTTTTACTATATAACAGGTTAGCTACAAAAATAAAAAAAATAAAAAAAGGTTAATTTTTTTGATAGAGTATAGTACACTGCATGATATAGTCGGCGGACAAACGATAAGCAACTTAATGGTCTGAGTGATCTATTTACAACGCGCAAAATAGGTGTATTCACTAATATAACTTAATAGTTTAAGAGAAACAAGTTAGATGTGATATTGTACATTACATCATTAACTAGTCCACGTTTTCGGGCGCCATTGCCCGGTCGCGCTCTAATAAAATTTGCAGTTCGTACCGTATACTCTTGTAAAAGAAAGCCTTTGCTGCCAACTATATTACAACTAATATTTAAAAACACTATGTGAAACAGTCTAGCTTTCTAGCACAGAATCCTAGGATGCAGCGCTGTTACATAAAAATGAATGAAACATCACTGGATGAATGAAACTTGGGAGTACTTTCTTCACGAGTACATATAGTCAGATTCAAAAGTAATAAGGCCGTGTATGCTGCGTATTTTTTCGATTCTCAACACCGCTTTCATTCATTTTGCTTTCATTTTCAGCAAAAATCTTTTACTTTTGAATCTTTTGAATTTTGAACACGGCCTTATTACTTTTGAATCTGACTATACAATATACTTGTACTTTACAATCTAGTGTTTTTAAACTCTTTAAGATAGAATCGTTTCATTTCTTTAGTATCAAGGGATATATGCATATCCAAAATATTCCACAAACGGACAACCGCTCTTTTCCATCAGATTCGGAACAAATATTTTGGCAGACTCGGCAACGGCCTTTTGCTTTTGCCACAGAGACAAGTTTTCCGACTATAAAATTTTTAACACTGCATTTTTCTTTAGAATTCGACTTAGTTGTTCCCAAAGGGTCGTTCTTAGATCGATCGAATACTTCAACTACGGTTTATATTAAAGGATATATTTAACTTGTTTTAAAAAGTTCCTTTATTATATTTTAATCATTTTCATGGTTTGCAATAATTTCCGCTAAGACTATTGTTTTTAAGTTTTTCTAGTATCTTGTCTACTTCAGAAACGACCTGTGATTTTAATCAAATCGTGGAATTTTGATTAGCAGACGCTAAACGTTTATATTATTTATACATTTCAATAAAAAACTAAAACAACTATAATTACAAAAAAAATAGCTAACAAAATAAACAATAAGAATCAAGCAAGAAAAAAATTATACAAAGCGTCCGGGACGATTATCCCTAGAGCGTTTTAAATATTGTGATGTCGGGATTCTTACTTGGAAATTCATTTGATTAGTTACATTATTGTTGCTAGGGAGCCCATACCTAGCTGCAGCGTATATCGGATGGGAAATGCACACGAGCGAGAGAGGGTACAGGAGTGAAGAGAGCGAAGAGACAAGGCTTGGGATTCCGTCCTATTTTTATAATAGACCGATTTTTCGATTTTTTGGTTAAAAAAATTGTAAAACTGGTTTTCTGGTTTCGTGAAAACGAACCTTAGCATGGATAGAGATTTCCAGATCTTAAAATTTTTTCAAGAAAGGTCATTTAAAAAAAAGTGTTTGTTTTCCTTTAATCGCGCATATCACAAAATAGCTGTAGATTTCTTCGGTGCGGTGTTCCGGGTATTCATTTCGAAATCTTCTGAGCAAAACGGCTTCTTTCTAACATTCATTCTTCGGCTGCACGAAACATGGGATAATAAAGTTGCTGGTTTGAAAACCATCGGCAGCTACGGGGAGTCGAACTCCCACAGTAATTTCCCCAATATGAGAAGAGTAGTAATTTACTATTATAACAGCCGCCTTCAGCGCGTTCGTCGCCAACTTTCAGTGGCCGTATACACGAACAATTCAGGGAGTTCTCTATCCTTCCGTGCCGGAGTCAGGGAAGGCTAGTGCACCCAAAATGATCCGGCATGGAACTATTTCGCCTTCCTCGGGGAAGGGCAGGGAAGGATAGAGAGCTCCCCTAATGTTCGTGGATATGGCCACTGATCTAACAAACTTATATAAATTTACTATTGATACAGCCTTCGGCTGCTTTGTATTGAAATATATCGTTCTAACAACATTTGTTATCATTCTTACATTAACTGTTTTACACTCAATAAGCCTACTCGACTCATGTGTACCACATTTTTTGTAACCAAAGCTAATCATATTTATTTTACAAAGCCGCCTACGACATCAGTGTCGCCGTTTCGAAAGTTTCAATGATAGTATAGAACACAAAAAACCTACAAACGTTACCAGTTGTTTCTACTAAAACCTTGCAGCCTTTACTCCAAAAAAACAAAATGGGGAGTTAGTGATTTTTCATGTATTATTTCAGCTAAACTTGTCGGATTATAAGAAACATAAGATATTTCACATAAAAACTTTCGCATTCTTTTTTAGGCGCAGAAAATTATATTCTATAGTTCGCATATTCCAGTAGGTATGAAAACTCTGTGAATTTCTCCCACAAAACTTATTCTCTCAAATCTGTTTATGCATATATAGGAGGTAATCTGCAAGCAACAGGCATAGTTTCTCGCTTTCGAATTTTTGTGTGCCGCGCCGCTGGAGAATTGCTGAACTGAGGATTCCTGAGGCTTGTTTGGTAAGAATGTTCGTTCTAATTGTCACGGATATACAGTCCGGATGCTTCCTAAGTGTCCGCATTCTTCGTTGGGTTCTTATTTTTCTGAGACAAGAAAGAACCGACATAATGTTATATCCCAACGATGCAGAACATCATCGGAGAGCGAAAACTTGGAGCACGATTCCTGGACTTATATGACATTCAACTTATGTTTATTTTGGTACCATTCCATAGCCCGTTGTCTGATCTAGGGAAATGAGTTTTTTGGGAAACATTGGTTCAGTCGTTTCAGAGAAAAATAACCGCTTAGTTTTGAAAAGGGGTACAGTCCTTTGATCCCAGTGCGGCCGTTGGCGAGCAGGTATGCTAAACACAAGTTCTTAGCTAACATGTTGAACCCTTTCTTCTGGGAGCTTCTATTGGCTCATACGCTTAATACGCTTCGGATGTCTCGTTACGCTTATCAGCCATTAACGAATTTCCGGCCCGACGCTCCAGCGTCGACGAAAATATCACCCACGAAGTATTACTCCTAAAATATCTTTATTAATATTTATTCATTTGTTAAAGTAGCATTCTTACTAGAGGATCAGTCTTTGGGTTCAAGGATGTACGGTCTGCTGATTGAAGGTATTCGCTACATGATCCAAGAGAATTTTGGTCCAGAAGTACTAACGAAGGTATAGTTAAAATAAATATAAGAAATAGAAAACGATAGTTAGATTGGAAAAAAATTTCCAAGTTATGGTAAGTTGAATCATATAGAGAAGCAAGCTGCTGCAGGAGTTTCTAAATCACAAAAACATTTGTTATCTATAATGTGCGATTCAAGATGAACAATGGAGTGTTGCTTGCGTATTTTAAGGAACTTTTGCGTATAGTTTCGGTTTTCGAATACTTTCAGAGCCATTTTCAATGAGATTCTTTTTTTAACACTCCATTATTACTCTCGACACCCACTATAGATATAAAGACATACAATTAGATTTTATTTATGGTACGTCTGCATTAAAATCTAGGTTTCCAGCGCAGTCTCTGAGAATCAGTATTCAGAAAAAATAAAGTATTTTCACATATCACACAACAACTGTAGATTGTAGGATTTCGGCCACTCATTCCCGAATCTTCTGAGCAACCGGCTCCGTTCTAAACTTCAGTCTTTGGATGGACGAAACGGGTGCGGGAAGCAGCGTTCCTATAAAAAGGAGTGAAAAACGGTGGCTTTGGGGCCTTTTCGTCAAAAAAACATCCATTCTAATCTAACAGAGCTTTTATCAAGGATACTGAGTTGGAAACCTAAGTCTTGATACAGACAATCAGGGCTGGGCGGGCCTGCCGGGCCGACTTTTTGGGAAATCGGCCCAATCCGGGCCGGACCAGGGCCGAACATTTGAGAAACGGGACGGCCTTTTCTCAGCCCTAAGACAATAGTTCACAGTTGAAAGTTTTAGGTTTTATTGCAATGTAATCTAACTGAGAAGGCCATTTCAACCCATGATCAGTATTCTGAAACGATTGTACCCAGCATGTTACAAGCCGTTTGTGACATAACGCAAATGACACATGAACAAGTTGGAGTCTTAGCTGGTTAGTTAGCACGAACCGAACGACACACATCTTATTAAATAAATATTTTAATTAATTTTAATATTCAGCACAAAATTCTGATGAAAATAATACAAATCCTAAAACAATTGAAGAAAAACGAACCATCTTAAGTGAAATTGAACACCTTTCCGGTTCAACTGAATCGGGTTACTGTAGCAAAATTCACAAAAAGTGAGAAACATTATGCATTCATATAGTCCGATTCGAGACTAATAATGGAGTGTTAAAAAAAGAACCTCATTGAAAATGGCTCTGAAAGTATTCCAAAACCGAAAATATACGCAAGTAACACACCCATTATTAATCTTGAGTTATACTAAACCAAATTTGATTAAATTTTTTTAAATACTTCACTTTTAGGTCGATTCTTTGTGCAGTTTCTTATCTGCCACGGTTACGGAGACCTAATGCACGTGATGGGAAGAAGATTCTCTGATTTTCTGAAAGGGCTTGACAATATACATGAGTACTTTAGATTCAGGTAGGTACATATTTTAGTATAATTGAATTTATGATGTTCTGGGTCACTAGTTAATATTATTTCCAATCTTTCAGCTATCCCAAAATCCGTCCACCATCCTTCTACTGTTCATCCGAATCCGAAGACGGCCTCATTCTGCATTATAGGTATATCACCCGTGTTTATATCGAAGGTGCAAGCTTGAGATTCTATAAAGGGTTGAAAAATTTAATTAAAGACACGATAATTTTCGAAAAATTCAAATTAGACTACTCAAAAGGTGGCCGGGTCCGAGGTCAAACGCTCCGAGTCCGTTGAACAGACTGGGTCTGATCACTGAAATCACACAAAACAGGCGGCCCAGATTAATAACATAACAAAAAATGTATTAAAAAGTATTTTATTTCCTGTATCACTCGCATCACAATAATAGTAGATTTCTTCGAGGCAGCGCCTCGGTAATTCATTCCGGAATCTTCTGAGCAGAGACGGCTCCTTTCTAACATTCTTCGGGAGCACGAAACATGGGATAAGTAGGCTGCTGGTTTTCGAAGCCTTCTGCAGCTACGGGAGTCAAAGCCACAGCCTCAGATCCTCACGTATTCAGAGACCGCTGCTCTAACCACTAGGCTATAGAACATGTAACCTAAACTAATCTAAAATATTTGAATTTCAGAAGTCGTCGGCAAGGCTATGTCTCGTATGTGGTTGGACAGTTGGTCGAGTTGGCAAGAGTGTTTTACAAACAAGAACTTGGAGTAAAGGTATTCTTGATAAATAATCAGTCATAATATCATTGTAATTACAGATTTTGAAAAGAAAAGAAAAAGGAAAGAACTTATTTGTGATTATTCAGTTGACTTTTAATAACACTGGCCTTGGATTGGATACAAGGTTAGTTTAGTATAGTCCATATCAAAAAGAAGACTGCAGTGCGCGGTGTGTGTAAGGTTTGAAAAATCGCTCGTTCTGTGACAAAATTGGAAAACCATTGTATGGCTTGAAGCGCAATTTTTTGTTTGTTGTTAGAAAACGCAATTGCGGAAGCCTACATATACCACCTCTCTCTGCGGTCTTTTGTTTTTTATAGACTATAGTCATATATGACTCGTGTTGCGCCTTCGAAATAAAACTTTCTATTCTGTTTTAAATCCAGTGTTAGTTCCATGAAAAACGGAACTGGCGGATAACTTGGTTCTGAAATGGAGCATCTAATCAAATTCAAAACTAAAGGAACTCTTTAATCAAAATTTGCACAATGCGCGCATCTTTCTCATAAAAATACGCAGAAGACAAGGAGCTTAAACTGGCCGATGTAGTTCCCCAAAAATTAACAATATCACTTTGTAGTTGTATTCAATTTAGTGGAAAAGTCTCTAATGAATATATTCAGCGCCAAGAGCAATTATGGAGTGTAAATGATTCAACGCATGTCTCAGCCTCTTTTTCGAGCACCGCGCCAGCATCTTGCGGCTACTCGCCGTTCAGTATTGTACTTTGCAAACACGCGCGTGCAATTTGCCTGCAGGTGCGGGGTTAAAAATCCTATAAATGCGCAAGTGACACTCCATTATTACTCTCGGCGCTAACTATAACAATATCTCGGTCTATTCGTTGTAGTGGAAAAGTCTCTATTGAATACATCCTTCTACTTCAGGCTGAAGCAAAAAGTAAAGAATCTGAATGAATACCTTCCGGTTGACACCTTCTCCTTTTTGAAGATGTTTCCCTTCTTTATTGCGTTTGATCAGAAAATGGAGGTTGGTTTTGCAAACGATACATATTTTCTTTCTATAAATATGATTTTAAAAAGTTTGTTTATTGGTTTTACGAAACACGAGATCACAGATATTTGGAGCGAACAAGTGAGACGAGGGAACCAAAAGAAGCGGGACTTCATAGCACATCACCCAGTGAGTGGAGGCGGCGAATTAGAACAAACCTGCAAGAATTCTTTCTTCGGGGGGATTCGACCTCTAGCTAATGAGGCGAAGCTTCTAACCACTGGGCCACCACGCCCCATCTTCTTAATCTTCTTAAGATGATAAATTGAATATATTCAGATAATCATGACCGGCCAGGGCCTACTGAACCTGATCCCTGATTTGAAAGGAAAACAAATGACTGACGTTTTTGACCTTCAAAAGCCTTGTATCAAATTTACTGCTGAGGGAGTAAGTATTCATTTTATTTTTAGTCATTGTATAGGCACCGCCGAGAGTAATAATGGAGTGTTACTTGCGTATTTATGGGATTTTTAACACCGCACCTGCAGGCAAATTGCACGCGCATACTTGCAAGGTACAATATTAAACGGAGAGTAGCCGCCAGATGCTGGCGCGGTGCTCACAAAAAGGGCTCGGACGATTGTTGAATTCTTTACACTCCATCATTACTCTTGGCGCGACTATACATTGTATACAAAACGGAGATTTGCAATACCTTATGGTCCCAATCTCCTTCCGGAAAACACAAGTAAATCAAGTTGTAAAATGATACTCAGCAATTTATATTTGTTTTGTGTTTTCTGGAAAATCAATAAATTTTTCTTTCTTTCTTTCTTTCTTTCTTTCTTAAGTTATTCATATTTTGAAATTTTTTATTTTCTTCTGAAACTTTTGTTTATTTTAGTGTCTGTCGCATGAAACCTGCATCTTCCAACTAGAATCTCTTAACCCTGTAGTTAAGAGAACTCAAGAAGAGATTACGTTGAAAATAAATGGGGAAAGCGAGGGAAAAAAGGAATTGGACCTGGCCAAGGCTGTTCATGGTAAGAAGAAATATACTCATAACCAGTGAAAAATAAAAATGTTAATATAAATCTGAACCTGAAATTTTAGGTACTATTAAAAAGTATAGTTGATCTCAAGACCTAGGTTTCCAGCTCGGTATCACGAGCGGGGCTCAGTGTTATAAAAAATGAATGTAAAATCTGTCGACAAGGTGTGTTTTCTCCAAAATTACATTATTTTTATACAGCGCCCCGCTCGTAATACCGCGCTGGAAACCTAGGTCTTGAGAACGACTAAATATAACGACAAATTGATATTCCATATCTTTTGGAAAAGTTGTTATTGGAAGCTTGTCTTATATATTTTCCCTAACAATAAGTTAAATAGTCTGTCTGTAGAAGGAGCTATGCATTCCAGAACACTGTCGAAGGAACAAGCGGTTATGTATAAAAATGAATGTTCTTTTGAGAAAACCGCTGGTAATCAGTTCCATATCAGTGCTTTTTCAGAGAATGCTCCATATGTTGTACTTCGAGGTCCAATTATCTTCCTGAAGAGTTGCGATACTTTCCTACTACTGGCCACTTGTGTGTGAGTTATATACAACAAACTAGGCAAACGTTGGCGCGGATAGTTCGAGCCAAGGTTGAGAAATCTTTCATACAGTTCGAGGCGGCTCAGGTGAGTCGAGCTGAGGTCACACTTTTTCGAAATCGTCGGTCTGGCTGGTGTCAAAGTCTGCTTTCTTATGCATTGGCAAGTTTTCTTTTTCAGTGTGGATGGCTTGGATGATATGTTTAAGATGGGATTGTACCTAAATGATTTTGGTGATGCTGACTGTAATAGGTAAGACATGCAGGAAGCAACTATGAGACACTCGATCCCTTTTGGGTACAGTGTTGTTTTTAAATCATGTTGTGGCTCCTAGTGTGCTAAAAAGAAATATGCTAAATAGAATGACCGTGCATTCGACTGAGAAGCTCCCAACAAAACGAGTTCTCCTCCATTGTTACATTCCATAACAAAAAAAGACTGCGGTGAGCGGTGTTGTTTAGGGTTTCGAAAATCGCGCTTGAGGTCTTTTGTTTGTTATAGAATATATTATACGCGGCTGCTAATTCTGACAACATACCTTGATTATATTTAACTTGTATTATTCATTTAGAGAAATCATCATGGCTTCAATACAGAAAAGTGATCATCTTAAGAATCTTCTGGAATCTGAGAAGCAGAGAAGCCAGGTTTGTGTCTGTGAAACAGTGGGACAGTATATAAAAATTTAGGTTTTGACCGAGATGACTCGTGAAATCGCAGAGAATAAGAGAAAGGCTAGACAACTGCTAGCTCAAATGATGCCGTGTGAGGTAGTGTTGGGACTCCCAACTATAGTCCAACTCAAGACCTAGGTTTGCAGGCGGTATCACAAGCGAGGCGCAGTGTTATAAAAAATGAATGTAAAATAAATAGGTCGACGTGGTGCGTTTTCGTGCATTCATTTGCATTCATTTTATATAACACTTCGCCCCGCTCGTCGTACCGCGCTGGACCCTAAGTCTTGAGATGGACTCTAGTTAACATCAGTTTCGCGAAAATATGACAACTTTAGGTGGCCAACACACTTCTTAAAACCGGTAAGGCGGAGAACTGTGAATCGTTTGACTGCTGCTCAGTTGCTTTCATTAAGGTAAAAGTTAATTTAATATTACCACAAACCTAAAAGCAATTTCAGCTAGTTGACTTTGCCAAGGAGTCCAACAGTATACCAGCTGTAGAGATTGTCAACCTATTGAATACGTAAGTTTTATAGAATGGCTCTAAGAGGTAGAAGTGGGCAGCTGCAATATCCGAGCGGAGCTTGCAATAGCAGAAAACGCATAAAATCGCGCAGATCGAGTTGATCCGAGCCGCGTGCGAGCTTTCCAAATAACCAGCCAAACCCAACTGTGCGCACCCTTTTAGGTTCAAATGAGCTGCGCATGTCTAGTAGGAGGTGCAAAAAATTAGTGAGGATTGCAATCCATTCCGAAAATTCGGTATTGAAACTTTGAAAATGAACGAAAACAAAAGGTAGCTGGATGAACGATCAACAAAAGAATGACTGGTATATATATTTAAACATATATTAAAAGTTAGAATAGAATATTTATTGTTCGAACGCTAGTTATTTGTATCACATTTGTTGATGGTTCACTTTCTTGATCGTAGTGTTCTGGAGGAATTTGAGCCGTTGTTTCAGCCATAACAGACCTCCGATTGAAAAACAAATATATGAACTATTCGAATTAGAATACTTCGAGAGAAAAATTACAAATACGTACATTACTTATACAAATATATACACAAAATTTATAGCGAAAAACTCTACTTTTCTAGAGAAAAGTCTATTTCAGAAGAAAAGAGAGACGAGATTATATTATTTTCTAATTCGGGACAAACTGTTAATGCAAACTTGGTTTCTACCAATCCATGTTTCTAGTTTTTTCTTGAATTTATGTGACAAACTTTCTGTAATTATGTCATATTCAAGTTCACTAATGTTTTTGTAGAGTCTACTCCCTACTGGATGAGATTGTCGATCTGCATGGTGTTTACAAAGTTGAGACTATAAGTGAATCTTATATGATATCATGTGGTGTACCTTACAGGTAAATTATAAATATTATCAGCGCCAAGAGTAACGATGGAGTGTTGCTTACGTATTTTTGGATAAATTTTGGTTTTTCGAAGATTTTCGCAGCCATTTTTAACGAGATTATTTTTCTAAACTCTATTATTATTACTTTTGGTTCTTACTATTGCAAGTCAACAACTATCTACGGCACTAACATAGAGTAAACAGAATTACCTTGAACTGAAAATTTGCTGTCGCCTTTAAATAGTAGTGTATCATCGGGTCTAGTCTTCGGCAGAGCTGGTTACCGGCCCGGTCCGGCCTGAAATTTTGGAGGTCAGGCCGGGCCGGGGCGGGCCGGATGGTCCAATTAACATGTAATCCGGCCCGGCCTGAAATTTTGGAAGTCTGGCCGGGCCGGGCCGGCCGGATAACCACCTCTGGTCTTCGGTAATCCCTTATTTGTAAACAGGAAACCAGATATGATCTACATCAAGAACTTTGCCTCCAACAAAGTGTTCTGAAAATAGGAGCCGTTAGATTAAAATGTACTCTGGATAAAAACGCTCTCAATCCTTTTTCATTCCTTATACAGCACCGCTGCGCCACAGGATACTACGCTCAGAGGTCTTATCAGAACTTCCAGACCCGGGCCGACCCGGCCCTAAAGTGTCGGGTCGGCCCTCACTTTTGCCAGCCCTGACTACGCTAGAAGACTCTCTTGATAGAGACTATATAGCAAACACCTTCAGAACATGGGGCCCAACTTCAGAAAAGGTGTAACCCGGTAGAAAAAACTGTAGGCATGGGGCCTGTTTTTCTTACCTTTTATCGAAATCACCCCAATTTAGGCACGAATTCGATACCGAGATAATGGCAGACTGTTGTCTTCATATGCTAAAAACAATTAAGGAAACTGAGCTGCACTATTCAGATCAAGAACGCGTACAGGTGAGCAGCGGTGGGAGTTTGGGTCCGGCCAGTTTTTTTAAGTTTCAGCCCGGCCGGGACCGGCAAACAAAATCTAGGCTCAAAGCCCGACTCAGGTTTAAATTTCCAGCAAGTCTTTTCTTTTCTATCTCCCGACACGCCTAATTCAAAATGAAACTTTTAACATAAACTGGAAATTCTGGTTAGAAGCTTCGCCTCATAAGCTAACGGAAGATGGTTCGAATCCCCCCTAATAAAGAATTCTTGCAAATTTGCTCTGATTCACCGTCTCCACTCCCTGGGTGATGTGCTATGAAGTCCCGCTTCCTATGATTCCCTCGCTCACTTCTTTGCTCCAAATATCTGGGATTCGGTGTTTTGTAAAACAAATAAACAAACTTTAAACTTTGAAACACTGGCATATTCCTCTTTCCAGATTAAAATTGGTTGCTTTTCTGGTCCTTGTAGTGCTGGTATAGTCGGACTACGTGCTCCTAGATACTGTCTGTTTGGTGATACAGTAAATTGTGCTAGTAGGATGGAGAGCCATAATAGAGTGGTGAGTTTTAAATAAAATTGAAGATATTCAAGAAATCATAGGATTCACAGAAGAGAAGGTAACTTCTAGTTTGTTTCTAAAGTTTCTTTATCGCCAAGTCGACCCATATGTAAATTTATGAATAGGTTTTGGTTTTTATTATTTCTTGTAATTACCCCTATGCTAGACGGCAATATATTCATATAGTCCGCGGCAAAGTCGTATGCCAAGGTATACAGTGCGAACTGCAAATTTTATTAGAGCGCGGCCGAGCAATGGCGCGCGAAAACGAGAACTAGTCAATTATAAAGTTTTTTTAAAGTTTACAAAACCACATCTAACTTATTTTTCTGAAACCATTAATTTATATCAGTGAATATAACTATTTTGCGCGTTGTAAATTGAGCACTCAGACGGTTAACTTGCATATCGTTTGTCCGCCGACTATATATTATTTTCAGCCCATGACTTGTCAAATTGGCCAGCGTACAAAAGACAGACTAGAGAGGCAAGCACCCGGGAAGTTTAAAGTTCGACCAAGAGGTGTAATTAATGTTAAGGTAGGTAGGCTAGTGTTTACAGAAATATGAAATGTAGCCAAAGACAAGATCGAAAGAAGGGTAATGGAGATATAGTAAATAACAAACAAATGACCTTAGAGCGCGGTCGTATACATAGTTTTGCCAGAAAATATCTAAATTTCTAGTCGAAAGCCGACATCACATCTCAGCTACATATTAGCAGCCTCACTATAGTCGGCGGACGAATCACTTGCAGCTACAGTTACTCTATTAACCTGACATAAATTTGCAGTTCATACAGTAACCCATTTCAAGCGATTAGTTTGCCGACTATACCAACCAAACTAAAAAGCGAATTTACGTCCTAAAGCTATAGTCAGATTCAAAAGTAATGAGGCCGTGTATGCTGCGTATTTCGTTATTTTTAGCACTGCTGCGCCTTCTGGCATTCTACGCGCGCGATATCAGCAGATTGCAAAATGACTTTCGTACTGCCTTACTCAGACAAAATATTGCAACTCTCCTGCAACTCCAATTATATTAACACGGCTTTATTACTTTTGAATTCGACTATAGATACAAAAGAAGCCCATTCTAGGGTAAAGGCGAAATGAAGACCTACGAATTAATGGGTAAGAGTGGTCGTCCTCGATATATAAAGTTTCCACCTGAGAAAAGAGAAGAAGAAGAGTCATTTGAAAGGGAAGACGAGGATATTCTGGAGGAACCAATTACACATAGAACATCTGCTATGAGCAGAATGAGTTGCGGGTGAGATTTGAACTTTTAATAAGTTTTGTATAATATTATAGAATTAAATTATAAGGTTTGAGGTTAAACATATGTTCTTGAAAATGTTGATTTTATATCTTATTTTGAACTAAACATTTTGCTTTGTGGACTAAAAACAAACATTTTGACTAAAAAACTGAACATAACAAAGATTGTAGAATGTAGGCTTATTTATTTTACAAAGCACGAGATCCCAGATATTTGGAGCGAAGAAGTGTGACTAGGGAACCATATGAAGTGGGACTTCATAGCACAACACCTAGGGAGTTGAGCCGGCGAAACAGAACAAATCTGCAAGAATTCTTTCTTCGTGGGGATTCGGACCGTCGACCTCTAGCTTATGAGACAAAGCTTCTAACCTCTGAGCCCCCGCGCCCCCTAATGCTTTTAGTAAACTTTAACGTTTTTTGGTAATAAATAACGTAATACTCTCAAAATCTAACAAAACATAAGTGCACCATTAAACTTGTATTCTTGATAAAATTATCTTTAGATATAAAGTTTCTAACTAACTAATTGATTACTGATATCTTTATATCCACTAATTCTGCCCAACTGGTCAAATATGTTTTCCCAATTTGCAAGACCTCCCGTACACTAAACGGCCACTAGTTGCGTGCTAAGCTTAAAATATTCAAAATAAATGCCTACACCATCCGGAAACTCAAACGTAATCAATATATCTTGCAAGTATATTTGATATTTTCAGAATTTTATTTAATTTTTATTTTTTATGTATTTAGTGATACCGAAGAGGATTTCGAGCACGGAAGCATCGGCAAAGTTTCGCTACATAGTGATTTGAATGACGTGAGTTTGTGTTTTTCAAATATAGTTGTGCCCTGTAAATGTTAGCAAGATGTAACATGTTTTCAAGATTTAAAAATAATAGTAGATCCTTATATTCAGCGCCGAGAGTAATAATGGAGTGTCACTTGCGTATTTTTAGGATTTTTAACACCGCTTCTGCGGGCAAATTGCACGCGCGTACTTGTAAAGTACAATATTGAACGGAGAGTAGCCGCCAGATGCTGGCGCGTTGCTCGCAAAAGGGGCTCAGACGAGCTATGAATTCTTTACACTCCATCATCACTCTTGGGCAAGCGCCGTTTGTTGTTAACGTGCCGCGATGACAGGCTTCCCTTTCAAAAGTGCAATTTTACCCAGACACAATTGTTTTTCCCTTATAAGGCCGGTTATCGCGACTCGTTAACTACAAACGACGGTTTACTTCTTTCGAGGCGTGAGTTACGGAATAGGCCAGTAGCTCGTTTGGCTTTTCGTGGTCGGGGCAGCAAAAATAGAAAGTGGTGTCGGCAGTTTTGTTTCCGACAGCCCCAGTAGAGCAGACGATCCAACCTGGGCCCGGGCCGGCCAAACAAATTTCTTCACCCACATATTGGACCCGGCGCGGCCCGCTGAATGGTCTGCAGTAGTGTTTTTTGGTGGAGTCGAGTTCACCCACTTCCCATGTAAGACGTAAATTAAGTAATGTTAAACTGAGTTAGGCTTCATCAGTTTATTTACGTTACGTTGTTGAGTTATATATTCTTGGCTTCTGAAAAGGGCGAAGCTTCGGCCATTTATTCCGGTATATTAGTAGCAAAGACGGCTCTTTTCTAACATTCAATCCTCGGGGGAACGAAAGATGGGATAAATAAGCTGCTGGTTTCCCAAGCCTTCTGCAGCTGCGGGCGTCGAACTCGATAATGCAACCGTTTCAGAGCTACGCCTTTACTATTCAGCAAACTACTAAGGAATTGGAGAGGTATGGTTTTTTAACTAGTTGTACCCTAAATAATACTGAAACTAGCTAAAACGCTTTCTTACAACTTGCTCTATTTTTCAGAAGAGAATCAAACGCTACTTCTGTGATTACATTTGGTGGCTCCAGTATACTTGGAGATCCGGAAGACCAGAACCATAACGACTTTACAGGTGAGAAGATTTACGGACCAAAATTGACATCTTTTTGATCACTCAACCAAAAATCAATGTTTTTTTCCAAACGTAGTCCTGTTATTCATCAAGGTTAAAAATAGGCCAGGAGGAAGTGTTTTCAAATTCCATTTCCCAGATCCCGTAGGCGGACAGTGCGAGAGTTCGGACGACGAAAGCCACGTCGAAGTCGAAATCGCAACGAATAACAAACCTAGAACCAGTTTGACTGGACTATCTCAAACCACAGTGAGCCAGAAAGAAGTCTCAGGTTAGTTGGAAAGTAATATTCGATTTTGTCGTCTCGAAAATTAGTATCTCTCAAATTAGCATGCTAATAAAAATTTAATCTGGCATCGAGATACACCGATTTTTGATAACCTCTTTATTGAGGTGACGGAATTACAACAAGAGTTGCAGCAATATTGAGTTGAAATTTCAGAAAAGCCAGATAGAAACCATAAAAACCAAGTAACCTATAGTCCATCTCAAGACCTATGTTTTCAGCGCGGTATCACGAGTGGGGCGTCGTGTTATATAAGATGAATGTACTTTTGGAGAAAACGCACCACGTCGACCGATTTTACATTCATTTTTATAACACTGCGCCCCGCATGTGATAACGCACTGAAACCTAGGTCTTGAGATGGACTATAGTAGTAATATTACAGTAGCCCCGTCGGTAACTCCTCCACCCATTCGAGTCAGTCCGCCGTTGATTGGTGGTATTAACAGTGAGGTAGAACATGCAGATACTTGCTTTAAAATCTATAAACTATTTAGACTCCTCGTCCCACCCTGAATGAGTTCATAATGGAGAGAAGCGTGTCCGACGTGATGGACAAGGTGGCAAATGCTCAAAGTGGGTGATTAATGTTTATTATTTGTTTAATATATAGTCAGCGCCGAGAGTAATAATGGAGTGTCACCTGCGTATTGTAAAAATGTTTAACACCGCACCTGCAGGTAAATTGCTCGCGCGTACTTGCAAAGTACAATACTGAACGAAGAGTAGCCGCCAGATGCTGGCGCGGTGCTGGCAAAAGGGGCTCAGACGAGCGTTGAATTCTTTACACTTCATTATTACTCACGGCGCTGACTATAGTAGCGTTTATAAAACTTATTTGGTTTTTAACAAGGACAGCAATATTCACTCTGAAAGCCTAAAACAGATATCTCCGCTTTATAATTTGACGATCTATAGTCTATCTCAAGACCTAGGTTTTTTTCACGAACGGGGTGCCTTGTTATAAAAAATTGAATTTACTTTTGGAGAAAACGCACCACGTCGATCGTCGTCGCGGTATCACGAGCGCCCCGGTCGTGATACCGCGCTCGAAAGCCCGAGATAGACATTAGATTAGATCCAGATGTTCTAGATCAAGCAGCAACTGAAGAAGTATTGATACATAGTGCTTCGGATAAGGAAATTCAAGCTGCCCCCAAAGCCAATGGATATGGTGCTAAAAAAGAGGTGAGCTTACAAATTTGGCCTTAATCCTCTGCCTGACTATGAGGTTGACTGGTATTCTATTAGTTTGTATACTTTTAAATAGAATAGAATAGAATGTTTATTGTTCGAACGCTATTTCTATTTCTTTTGTATGACCGTATAAATTAGCGTAAGATTGGAATTGATATGTAAGCGAGGTAAATCATTTGAAAATACTTTAACAGTTACTATTTTTATCTCGAAAAAGCACACCTATCGACTAGAGAAGGGCATTTTGGGCTGGATCCAATTCAGCCCTAGCATATACATAGCTGAGCCCATCCCAGCCTAAACTCCTGTCTTTGATTGAACAACCAAACCCAGCCAAGCCCAGTTTGAAATTGGCTTACTAACATAGTATAGACGTAAATAAGTCTACTTATTCTTCTGTTATACGCAATGTTTCACATACTTTTACAGTGTCAGTGCTTATTAGCGCGATCCCAAGCTCTCAACTAGGTCAGAGAAAGCTCCCAAATAATTAACCAAGCCCATCCAGCACAGCCCTAGTTTTTAAAAGTCAAGCCAGCCCAAATCGACTCTAATAAAACAAGCAAAACCTACACCCAGCCCAGCCCAGCCCAGCTCAGATGACTTAAGCGCTCACTTTGCCCGGACCAGCTGCCCATCTCTACTATCGACTATATTTTATTTTCAGTCTATATCGGACATTGACGAAGAACCTGAAGGCGGTGATACCTCCTCACACTTGGGGGAATCTCACTCTGATTGTCGCAGCAACATTAGTTCAACTGCTTCTAGCATAATCGAGGAGTTGGAAGTTAGTTTTATAGTCTTTTTCTAAACATAGAATACATTGCGTCGGCTTCATGCGCTGCGCGGTGTTGAACAAATCGCCTTTGCAATACTTGAAAATTGAGTAAATTAGACAAAACCGCGCATCGTATCAGGCCGGAGCAATGTAGTCTAGGTTTTGAAACAGACTATAATAAAAAAGAACTGAGAAAACTATAGGCTCGTTTCAAACATATTTGCGCACCCCAATGCTATCTTACAAAAATATGAGAATGCGCCCGGGCCACGTAGGCGCGAAACGTTGTCACAAACCCAAATTCCAACTTTTTGTATCCTATCAACTCTACTTCGATATACACAAATGTTTAGTCCCATTTAAAGCAAAATATTGACCTCTGATGAGCAGTGTGATGATGAAAATATTATTTGTATTGTCGTATAGGGTTTTTTATTGCTTGAAATTCCAATTTTCCTTTAAACAGAAAACGTTTTCTAGAGAAATCGGGACAACCGTCATTCTTTGCGTGAAAAAGAGAAGGCTAAGGTGCAGAAGATAGTCGAAGAGCAGAAACGACAAAAAGAACCGCAACTCAAGAAACAACAGGTATATATGGTTTGGCACAGGGGGTGGTCAATACGCGACCCGTGATAAGGGGTGGGTCGGGCCGGCACGGGCCGGACCGATAGCCAACTTTTTCCCGGCCCGGCACAGCTGGGCATGTCGAGGCCGGCCCCTACTTTAGCCACCCCTACCCGTAACCAAACTTAATCGGAAGGGCCTACCTTTCCAAACTTTGGCCCACGACCGGGCCTGTGGGTCTCTATAGTCAGCGCAAAGAGTAATAATAGAGTGTAAAGAATTCAACGCTCGTCTGAACCCCTTTTGAGAGCACCGCGCCAGCATCTAGCGGCTACTCTTCGTTCAATAGTGTACTTTGCAAGTACGCGCGTGCAATTTGCCTGCATGTGCATTGTTAAAAATTCTAAAAATACGCAAGTGGCACTCCATTATTACTCGCGGCGCTGACTATACACAATAAAAATAGAATCTTGTTTTCGTTTAGCACTTGTCCATATAGGACCTTGTTTACGATGGAATGCAACAGGTACAGTCTCCGGATCTCTTGTTAAAAGTTGTATTTTATCAAAAGACAAGACTATTGTAGGTTCTTCCTCCGATTGGCCAACAATCTTCCAGCTTTAAGGACAAGAAATGTAGGTGCGACGAACTGAGACATGATCCAAAACTCAAGACGAAGGTAAGAATTACGAAAAACCAATCGGCAGATTGGATTCAAAATAAAATCTGTAGGTTATTAATATTAGTGAACCCTCCGTATTTGACCTGGAAGCTAAATTGCGAATCGGCTTTAATTTGACCGAATACGGTGTTACAACCAGGGTGTTACATGCAACAAGTTAAAACATTTGAAAAATTACAAAATTTACAGGTTCTTTGCGAACATAAGAAACTGTTCCGGTTGAGACCAGAAAATCTTGATGTGCGGGCCGGCCCGAATTACCACTGTGACAGTAGTATAGAAACGCCAGGGTGGCTGCACGGGCAGTTGTGGATTGTTGCCGGTGCAGGCTAAAAACTGCCCGCGCACCCACCCGGGCGTTTCTATACTACGGACACTGTTTATATGAATCTTATACTTTAGGTCTGCTCCATTCAATGAAACCTCAGATTATACATATTTCCTGGCTCCAAGTATTTTTGTCATAATTTATCTAATTTACAGTTATCGAATAATACTTGTTTCTTATATTTAAAAGTATAGTGTCGTAAGTTATTGTGCCTGAGCAAGCAATAAATATTTTTTTGAAACAATACTTGTTATTATTGATGTAAACTACTGGCTTTACTTTTCAAGTTATCCAGTAATTCGAGAAAGTTTGGTAACCTACTTTAGTTTATCCGACATTTCTAATTATCACTTTTCATATAACTAGTTAACTTTATGGGAGATCTAGATATAGCGCATAAATCTCTGAGTGAACAGACTTGCAAGAACCTCGTCCCATTGAGAACGCAGGCTTATCATGGATTCCAGCCTAGACTTGAAGTTATCACTAAATCGCTCAATCAGCATAAAACCAGTAATCATTACAGACCAACTAGGCATCGCGCTCCACCGCACTCTCTAACAGTCCTTTAAATCCTAGACATCTGCAAAAAGCGCTCTATCTAACTCCAGGAAGGTTCAACCAGTTCCTCCTGGAAATAGTGCCTCTTTCTGGGAGGTCCTGGGTGGGCTACAGTAGCCCGCGGTGGTATAAAAGGTGGTGGCGGTAATGTATATTCGGCTAAGCACAGCACCACAACAATGAGTGTGTCCCGTGCTACAGCGGGTGCCCTCGCATTCAGCTCTTTGACTCTTATTCTCTCTCTCTACGCAATCTTCAACATCTACAACGATGTTAAGGACATTTGGACCGAGTTAGATCACGAAATGGGAGAGTTCAAGGTAGGAAACCGTGAACTTGGACAAGTGGGCCCGGCCCAACTATAGTCGACGGACGAATCGCTTGCAGCTAATGGTCTATTAATTATAATGCAAGCGCACAATTATATCGGTTGCTTGTATATTTCCTTTTGATTTCCGCGCTCCTTCTAAATTCTACCGTACACCACTGCAAACGATTCATCTGTTGACTATAACACTGATTGAACCGATTTCAACTAAAGCCAATATTTTTTTTTGCTAAAGAAAGTTAACATCTTGTAATTTTACCGAGTCACCCAACAGCTATCCAAGTTTTACGATTGCTTCTTGAAAAAAAAATGCGAACAAAAAAAGTATATAACTTTTCTGAATCTCGAAAGCTAAAACAAATCGTTTTTAGCAACAAACTGACGTCCTCTGGTCTCAAATGCTCGGACTTGGAGCCGCCACACCTTCCACCAGAATCAGACGTCAAGGAAAGGAAGACTACGGAGGATACGAAGCCCAAGGAGTTAATCCCGGACCAGTATGCAGTAAGTTTTACTATTCTTCAGCATTTGATGACCATTTTCATTAACACAATTTTTAATTAGTCTAAAATTTGACCAAGATTAAAACTATCTTCCAGGTTGCCAATCCGGCAACGGACAGGGCGACGATGCCCAGGGAACCGGTGGCTGTCCAGCTGGACCCTCAGGACCTCAAGGAGGAGCAGGACCTGACGGAATACCAGGACACGATGGTGTTGATGGGTAAGTAACTGCAATATGTCATGCAAACTAGCAGTACAACTTTTTTTCAAACCCACTTCATCTTATAGATTTAATCAATTAATAGTCTATTTTATGAAATTGAACTAAATCACTTGAATCAGATGGTCGTAAATCCTGAATAACCTACATGGTATATCAACTATTTACAATTCTGCTTTAGATACGACGGTGAAGACGCCGAAGACTGGCAGAATGCTCCTTTCAACGGTTGCATCACTTGCCCTACCGGCAAGCCTGGAGCAGCTGGAGAGAAAGGAAAGCCAGGAATGCGCGGTATGCGCGGAGCTCGTGGACAATCCGGACAAGACGGACAGGACGGAAACCCAGGAAGCCCCGGAGAAATGGGACCACCTGGAGCACCAGGAAACGACGGCTCCCCAGGACCAGCCGGAGAGAAGGGAGCCGATTTGGAGCAGCCAATCACAAGAAAGGGACCAAGAGGAGCTCCAGGAGACATTGGAGGGACTGGACCCGAAGGAGAACGTGGAAAAGACGGACCAGAAGGAGAGGAAGGACCAACAGGACCCGAAGGAACTCCTGGATTCACTGTAAGTTCTAGAATCACTTGCTTGTAACAGTTAAAATCAACTTTTTACCAAATTGGACAAACTTTCAAAAACGTTGAGTATATAAAATATTGTTTATGCTCACGTTTTGAAAATGTAATGGAAATTTTAACGGAAACCCTAATTTGAAAGCAACAATCATTTTTTAGGGAGCTGGTGGAAGACCCGGAGAAGAAGGAGGCGAGGGAGTCAAAGGTGGCCCAGGAGAGGATGCCACCTACTGTCCCTGCCCAGGAAGAGAAAACAAGAAGGATGTAAGTACTTATATAATTATATCAGATTTCCTGAAACAATACCTCATTGATTGGTCTTCCTATTTCTTTTATTTTTATTAGAAGCTAATCTAGCTTTATCTATTAAAAAGCCTAAAACAAGAAATTATAAACTAATCATTCATCAATCGTTTCTAGGAGGAGGGTGCAGCCGCAGGAAGCCGTCCATCGGCCCCAGGAGGCTACAAGGCCGGAGCCGACGCTCCATCTGCCAGCTACTCCGCTGGAACCGGTGGCTACTCTGGTGGTACTGGTCATGCTATCAAAGAATATGGCAAGAAGTAATTCTTGTCTCACCCTTTTGGGTAACTAGAGTGTACGGTAGCCTTCTGGTAACCTGCACATCTTACCCGACTTTTCTCTTTTTTGCCTCCTGGTGATGGTTTTCACGTGTGATTATTGATATTTTCCATTTATTCCGATTCCAAATGAGCGATGTGATCGGTTGAGTGTCTTGTTGTGTCTTGCCAAATAAAAATTGCAGCACCAAATGTTCTTTTTATTGTTTTCTATCAACTGATAAGATACTCAAATTAAGCAGGATGCAAGTTGCGGAATTCAGTAGCTCTTCTGTAAAAGAGCTAAAAACTGGACAAATGTTTCTAGTAAAAAAGAATTGAGTCACTCAGGAAAAATATTAATTGACTAGCAGTGTTCTGCTCGTATCCCTCTTTTTTGGCTTAACAACTGCTCCGCCGCGCTCAATTTGCAAGTGAAACTAAATGGGACAACATCCTTTAATAGTTTATTAATAAACTGTAAAAGAGCTAAAAACTGGACAAAAACTTCAACTAGTCAACTGCTAAACATCATTTCATAAGCTTTTTTGTATAAATTCGATCATATTTAGTAAAAACATGTTAATTTGTTGAAATTAGCCATACTCACATTACCATATAACCTTTTATTGTACCAATGGTTATCAAACATTTTTCCAATTCAACATTTTTCTATAAAACTGATAATAGAGACCCCCCCACCCCACTTGTTGGTTCGTTTTCAAAAAGTTGGGCACACGGCATTCTAATCCTTTACATTGCTTAGAGAAATGTAAACAGTGACATGACCATTCACGCGGAGAAATTGCCCGCGAAATGCAAGGAGTACAAATAGTTACGAAGAATGAGAACACTTAATCCTATGAGTGTTTACGGATCGGAAAACATCCGACCAGCACACTCGGCTTTTGGCTTGCGAACTCCAAACTAAACATTACGTCCACTAATAAATTCAATTTGCGCGAGGTCAACAACTTTCACTAAAATTTCCGAATTTGTCCGAAAAGAGCTGTTACATTTGCAAACTAAGTTTACAATGAAGTAAAATTTATATCGGGTTCAATGCTAGACAATGCTCATCAACATAAATTCCTAATATCCGTTATTTATTAAGTAATTGAATGTAAACTGGGTCAAACGTTAGCTATATGGAGTGATTCTCCGCTTTCGTTTTCTCCAAAATATGAATGATGTCATAATCCAGCTGATTATTATCTATAGTAAACACGGATGATCCTATATTTCCACTTTATCCGGAATTTCTGTTCCATTCACTAAATTAACTTCAAACAGCATAACGCTTTTTTTTTTTGAAATTTGTTGGAAAACGTTGACCTAATAGTAGAAAATCCGTAAATCCAAACATCATTGATCTATTTGCACATCCTTATTTTTACAATATTTACCCACCAGTCCCTACTGCTTCAATAAATTAAAACAAACAAGTCCACCTGTAGCGTGTGATTGATATAAAGGGTCGCGGTTAAGCGCCTCTTTGAACTTTTCCAATTCGATTGCATGTCCTCTGCGTTCGAGTACCGCTATTTCGGTTTTAAAGTCTTTACTCGTGGATCTACCCGTTATGACCTTCTCTACATATTACGCGTCTCATCTCTTTATTTGGGGTACAATCAATAATACATAAGAGTGGTGGTCTGCCTTGACTGGACACAACAATTGCGCTACCCCTAAGTCTTTTTGCTCCATCCCACGCATCGCGTATGAGTAATTTCCGCAGATTTTATCAAATTTAAACCTTTTCCCAGTTTGTTGCAATTATATCTTTCATCATAATGATATTTTAATACTCATCGGTACAGTATTACTCTACTACGTATACTTTAGTTGTTATCGTTTTGAAGTAGCATGGCCATTTTCACATTCTTTAAGTACTTGCATCTAGTTGATCTCATTTAGTTTCTTTTGCTCTTACTATTTATCAGTTAGAATAGTTTTAAAATTTGCAATGTTTTCTCAGGCAAACTAATTTCAGATGGCAACCAGGGCAACAGCACACTTACTGTTTAATTTTGATGAACAAAATATTAAAAATCAACAAGTTAAAGCACTTATTTATGATCTTATCAAACAGGTACGTGTTATTACTTATAATTTGTTTAATTCTTCCATTTTAGATTACGACCATAACGGAAACCTTTCCACTCGAAAATGGTGTGAATCCTGAAACATTAGTAGTATCGGTTGAGCGAGCAGTAGCTAGATTTTTGCAAGTCGGTGATCAAGCAATTCGGGAATGCCCAACAACAAATGTTTGTATTTTTAAATGTTTCCAGCTTACTTTGATTATTTTAGAAAGAAGTTACTCTACGATTGCAAAACGCGCTATTGGATGTGGAAGATTGTGGTAAGTTTATACTAACAATAAAGTTCATTTAAATTTTATAGCTATGCTAATAATTAGGTTTATTTCATGTTGTAATAATTTAGGGAAAGAAATGGGTAAAGTTGGCAGAAATTTTATCCGTGATAGTTCCTCAAACCAAAAACGAGCTGAGGCTGTTGCAGCAGGACGTGGACTACTTGAGGTAGCGAAAACATACATATTGTTTCAAAATAATTTTATTGTAGGCCGTAGCACAACTTCTGATTTTAGCAGATATGTTGGATATTGCCTTGGTTGTTGATAATATTGAAGATGTAGGTTTTAGTATATTGTTATTTTTTTTAAGTACTAGGATTTAACCTCTGTTGAAAAAATATACAATAAGATGTGTTGTAATGTTACATTCTTCATCTAGTTTATTTCTATTTTGAAGTACTTTTGTCTATTTTAGGCTCTACATCTACTACGTCAATTAAGAAATTCTTCTTCTAACAATGAAGTTATTCAACGTTACGATCAAATGATGGCGCACATTGAAGAAATTGAGCATACAGTCCGGTTAGTGAGAAATATTTTATCAAAAGAAACATTGTATTCACTTCAGAAAGCGTTTATGTGAGCTATTGGATCCTGTCGAGAAAGATGATCTGATCGCAGCAATGTCAACCTTAAAAATGGCCTGTCCCTTAGTTAAACAATCAACTGTGGTAAGTTTGTTATTTGTTTGTCTGTCGTTTATTAAATAGCCGTGATTCTGTTGAATTGAATAGTTTCTTTTAGGCCTTTGTGAGACATCCAGAAAGTGAAGAATCTCGCCGAAACAGAGATTATGCACATGGAATGGTTCAGGAGTCCCTGGTTTCTCTGCAAAATCTTCTCAATGGTTTGTGTTTGTTTTTAGTAGTGTTTCAAAGGTCTGTTTTTAGGAAATGCAACTCTTGTTGCCTATTCGGACTTAGGGCGATTGAACAATCTAGCCACAAAACTGGACGAATTTAGGGTTTGTGATTATTGAGCTATGGCTGTTAAGATGTATTTTTCAGAGCAAAGTGTTTCTTGATCCAATAACACTAATGGCTAGAGATCCTAGAATTCATAGACCAGAGTTCGAGAGACTGGTTGAAGAAATTGCTAGTGGCTCTGGAAGATTGTGTGATTCTGGTGAGATATTATTATATAAACTGATTTTAAAGATCATTTTAGATACAACACGCGCTGAGCGCAAAAATGCTATCATAACTGGTTGTAATGCACTTCGACAGGCTTTGCAGGATCTTCTCAGCGAATATGAACAAAGCGTAAGTTTCAAACCTCGTGAATCCTTACCAAACTACTATGATCCAATTATTTAGCAGTTTATTAGAGTACATATATTTTTTGAATTCGATTTTAAATTTTTTAGTACTCGCGAGGCAAAACGGATGATCTTGATACCGCTCAGATTCAAGTTTCGGATAGAGAAAAGTACCTGAGAAGGTAAGCTTCTTTTTTCACTTACGTTCACAGAGCTTACATGTGTTATTCATTTCTTATTACTTTAGACAACTTCGTCGTTGTGTGGTTGATCATATCAGTGATGCTTTTCTTGACATATACACACCTCTCCTAGCTCTTACTGAAGAACGTGATCCAGAAAGAGTTAGAGATTTTGCAAGAGTGTTTCTGCTGCATGCTGATAAAATGTGTGAGGTTGGTATATTCGCCAATAACAGTAACATAGTCCATATCAGGTGGCCCTCCTAGCCTGCGAAATGTCAACGAATGTCGAAGGTGTCAGAAATATAAGACTGCTTGCTACTCAACTTCACAAGTTAGCACCGGAGGTTTGTTTCATATTTCCAATTTAATAAAGCTAATCATTACATCTAGGTAGTGAATGCTGCAATACTTTTGAGCACTCATCGGGAAAGTGAAGTGGCCCGACAAAATATGGAAGACTACAAAAATTTATGGGCAGAAAAGGTAACTGTACCTTTTATTTATCTGAAAGTTTTTTTTATTAAAGGTGCAACTTCTAACCAATGCAATCGATTCCATCATTTCCTTGGACGATTTCCTGGCTGTCAGTGAAAGTCACATTAATGAAGATGCTCTGCGAGGAAACGATGCAGTAAATAGAGGAGACTGCGAACTTTTGGATCAATCAGCCGGAGCTATTCGTGGAAGAGGACTTCGTGTCTGTGCCGTTGTCGATGAGGAAATGGATTTCGCGTCGGCATCGTCATATGATATTGAAAAAATCAAACAGGCTACAAGGATTTTGAGAGAAAGAAGTAAGCCCAAAGTAGTACAGTTTATATTAATTTTATTAATCTTAGGTGTGCCGCAATTTACTGCAAGCGCCGAGCATGTGCTGAAGAACGTAGAAGAATCTATAATTAACGATACAAGAACTAAAGAGAATGTGTAAGTATTAAAATAATGTTGCTAGTCTCATTTGTGAAATTTTAGCGAGCAGGATAGTGGGGAATTTATCGACGCTTGTTCTCAGATTTTGATGACCGTTAAGGAAATCAGAAATGCTTTGTTGCTGAATAGGTCAGTTGTGTTATTAGAACAATAGTATTTGAATTTTTTTTTTACTTTGTTGCATGCAAATCTATAAAAGTAACTGCTTTTTCAGTACAAAGTACATTTTCAGAAACCCTGATGATGTTGACTCAGATAACGACTACGAAGATGACGGACAAACAATTCATGACACCAATTCTAAGGTAACTACAATCAGCTCTTTATTAAAAATCCGTTTTATTCTAGGTGTCTGAAAGCGATAATCAGCAGAAGTTAATGAGACAGCTTCCAGCTGAAGACAAGATAAAGATTCAAAAAGAGATTGATGTGTTTAAGGTAAACAAACTTAATTTTACGTTTTTTAAATTTATAATTAGATCACACAAAGCAAATTTGAAACTGAGGTAGCAAAGTGGGATGATAATGGAAACGATATTATCATGTTGGCTAAGCATATGTCTATGATTATGAATAACATGGCTGATTTCACAAGGTCAGTGAAGTTTTAGAATTCTTTCAGAATAAAGTTTATTTTTAAGAGGTCGTGGTCCTTACAAAACAACTATGGACGTAATCAAAGCCGCCCAAGACATCTCAGTTGCTGGTTCAAAACTCAACGCTCTTGCAAAGCAAATCGCTGATGAATCCGCTGATTCCTTGACCAAGACCGATTTGTATTCCTATATGGATAAAATTCCAACTTTCTGTCAACAGTTGAACATCTGCAGTAAGGTGTGTTTCCCTCTGAAAAACGTTTACAATCCTACCCTTTTAGGTCAAAGCTGACGTTCAAATGATTGAAGAAGGTTCCACGGAGAAAGCCGTTGATTCAGCTACTTCCCTTGTTCAAACTGCCAGGAATCTATTATCAACTGTTGTATCTACGGTGAAATGCGCGTACATTGCTAGCACAAAGGTAAGCTGCAACCCTTATATTTTATTTTGCCCTCCACTTATTTTGGTAGAATGAGATTACTTTAATTTTAGTTCTTAGTATCAACACAGTTACAATGCCATAACTGATAATTGTCTGCAACATTATTATTAGGGATGTGCGGAATGTTGTCAAAAATAAGGAACGCGTAATAACTTTTTTTGCGGAATTAGGAGTGCGAAACCTTAAAAACCCGCGGAATGCAGAATGCAGCACATCCTTGATTAGTATGCATACCTCATTTGATTAAAAGGAAACCGATTTAGTGTTCCCAAAGAGACCGGGCTCGCGTTGAAGCGGCCCATTCTCTGTATTATAATCCAACGGAAGACAGTAAGTTATATGTTGTGTGATTTACTGTATACGTTCGCGTGGTTAATATTCATTTGATTTGGTTGCATTATGTTAGTGTTGAGTGATTTGCTGATATTTGCAGTATGGTATTCATTTATTTCAGTTCCGTCGTCCTAATACATTTGGTCCACGTGTAGAGTGGAAAATGGCTCCCCCGCTCAAGCAGCCCCTTGTTAGGCCTCAAAAAACTACGGGTGTTATACGTAGAGCTAGTGAACGAAGGCCCCTTCGACCTGCCCAAGTACTTGCTGAATTTACTCATTAGCTTTATCACTTACTATATATTTATACATCGATTGTAAATAACATAATTTTATTAATAAATTATTTATTATTTCGTTATTTTTTTTCTACACACCTAAGTGGAATACCCAGTTGAAATGTAGGGGTGACCGCAAATTTTTGAATCTGGGTTTCTGGAGGGGACCCCGGAAATCAGGATTTTTTTAACCAATTATGATTTATAAAGACCAAAATAGCGAGTCGACAACAGGAGAAGTCAAAATAGTTGGAGGAACCTTAACTTTTGCGTTGAGATGTATTACGGAGAACTTCCTAATTATGACCGCTATAGTTCTACCCATGTTTATATATAAACCTTATACATAAGTCTCATTGTGATTGTAGCATTAATCCTCAGCTACAATGTGGGTAGTACTTCTTGAAATTGCTTGTGAATGTATATCTCGGGGAGTAATGTTATAGTCGGCGGACTCATCGCTTGGACAGATAGGGGATAATTGGGACCCGACACGAAAATAGTTATCTGTTAAAAAAGTTTTACCCTTATTGATGAGAATTTACCCCCGTGGGATTTATCCCATATAATTTTTGTGAACTTTTGGCACGGACCAGTCTGTTTTGGAGTCAGTTGCTAATCGCTCATGCTACCTATAACGTTAAAGCCATGAAACAGCAAGATAGTAGTAGTTGTTAAATGGAATACTCCCTACTCGCTACTATACCGGGAAATAGAAAAATAACACAAACTAATGATGATTTATTTATATTTGAAAGTAGTCTACTTGATTATATTTATCTTTTTCTTCTTGTCGCACCTACTTGACAATTGTCGACTTCGTAGTGATTTGTGATTTCGTAGTGGCAGTGTCGGGATTGGACGCCGACGTAGAGGGCTAAATAATACCACAAATTATTGTAGTATTATCTTATTTCAAAAATTAAATAATATATATAGATACAAACCGTAGTTTTTCTCAAGTCTACGGTTTTACGGTTTTTGTCTTAAACTCGTAGGTATGAAAACATAGTGTAGTTGACTTGTTCTTTATATATAGGTATTTCTTTGTTTAAGCTTTAAGCATATGTATGTAATCATGAATCCATTTTTAACTATTCACTGGTTACGAGACCTAGTTGTTGTATAATAAGGATTCCCAACTAAACTTTGCCGGCATTGGAATCCTCTATACCGGAAACCTTGTCTCCGGTTATGAATTCAAGATATTTCGACCAATCAAGAACATCAAAACCCCTATCTTATTTTAGTATTATTAGTATTATTCCTATACTTACCTCAACCAACTCTACGTCGGTGCCAATAAGAACGATCTCATTCAACGAGGTATCGAACTCCACGGGCTCCTTCAAGCTAGACGACTTCTCGCCATCCAGGACATGTCGCTGAAATGAAATTATGTTTAAAATCTACATTTCTTAGTTTAGTTTAAACTTTTTAATCTGACAAGGAACTCGGGCGTAATTCAAGCACGAATGTTGAGGTTTGGAAATTTATGCCCACCCGACTAGAATTTTATACTTGCAAGAATTCCCCCGAACTAACCATTGATCCCTTAGTACCCGAATGGATCTTCAACGGTCCTTTATATTTAAACTCCTTTGGGTTTATTGGAGCAGGCTTGACTTTCGTGGGAATAACAATCTGAACAAGTATTATTAGTTAAGTTATTAATTAGTTAAGATTAATTTAATGTAATACGATGTGATCAGTTTACGAACCTTTTTTCTTTTGATCTTTTTTACAATTCCTCTACTCAGTTTGTCCATGGTGTCTTCAGCAACAGCTAGAATAGAGCAGAATTATAAAAGTTTGACTTGAACAGGTTCAATTTACACAGTTTTCATATATATGTTTACTTTTGAAATTGTGACTGAACACTATTTCTGAATACTCCATAAACAGGTCCTCGGTAGTATAGTCGTGAGTATCCGCGTCTGTCACATGCGAGACCCGGGTTCAATTCCCGGCCGGGGAGAAGTTTTTGCATTTTTTACTGAATTTGTGACCTGATTCAAAAGTTAACAAATAAACTTACACCTTTCAGCCTTTTCTGTCTTATTTTTCCGTTTTCTTTTTAGAATCCAAAATGTGAGTGCACCCACTATCAATAGAGCCACAACCACGCATATGACAATGACTACAATCCTAGAAAACGAAGTTATCCTTTCTGAGGTTACTGAACTATTATTTTGTTAAGAACGGGATCATTTAGAGTTTAATAAAACTAGTATACGATCATCTATATCTCGAAAAAGTCTTATATAATCGAGTTTTATATAATCGTAGGGATTGAAAATATTAACGTGTTCGGCTAGGTTCTCAAATGGAAAGAAAGTGTTTTAGTACAGAAATTTGGGAGACCAAACTGACATTATTGTTGAAATGCCGCCTACATCTGTTGAATTTGACCCAGTGGAGTTTTCGACAGCACTGAAAACATGAATGAATTCTCGAATCTTTCAAGATCAATAAGAGCAAAAATGCTTAGGCATATCGATGTTGATTCCCCATATGCCGGAGTAGCCGCCGTTTTCGGGTACCGAATACAAGATTCTGAATTCAGCAAAACTTGCAACTTCCAACTTTTGGTGTTGTTCCGAAATTTTTTTTTTATCCCAAAAAAAAGAGTTTTGTTATCCCAAGTAAACCTCATGTTACTAACAACATTATAATCTTATAAACTAACCTATTTTTGGTTACTCCGCCATTTCCATTGCCACTGGCTACAATAACAAGATCCTCCTTTGGTGTCGTCGACTTATCTCCTTTTTTGGTTCGGTCCGTGGTATGTACTGTGTGCCCAGTAGTTTTGTTATAATGGCTTGTAGCTGACACGGTACTATTAGCTATCAGGGATTCCGGAGTAGTCATGATGCTGCGTCTCTCAGTTGTGTAGTTAGACGTTGTATTCATTGGTAACGTCGAATTGTAACCCATGTAGTAGTTGCTTGTAGTTGAATTGACTACACTACTTGCACTTGTCTTTGAATCAATACTAGTTACTGTTGGGTCCATAGTTGTATTGTATTCACTTGAAGTAGAGTTAAATGCGATGCATCCAGGTTTCGTGGACTCCGCTGTAGTAAAACTGCTATTTCCTTCCAGTTTAGTCGCACAAGTCCATCTCGCACAGCATTTTCCGGTTTTAGTTGTATTAAAGAAATATACGGACTTTCCGTTTGCGTTACATTCCGGCTTCATACAGTTCTTACAAATACAACTAAAATAAAAATAACAATATTAAGATTGTTAACTTATACTTTTCACCAGTTCAAAAGTAAAGAGGCCGCATTCAATGCCCTTAGGGGGTTGGAGGAAAAGGGGTCCTCGATGGAGTAGAGCGTTAGCTAGTTGCTTAACAACCAGCTCTACTCCAGAAGTTTCTATGTTGTTATTATTATTTATGTAATGTTTTATGTTATACTTTATATGAATTAGATCTACAAATACCTTTGTTATTCTTTTAGGGTCACCAAAAAATTGACTAGGGGCTGGCCCTGTCATGAATACTTAAATGAGCATGATCTTTTGGCCTTTAGATAACCAGTCAAGGGAACACCTTATACATAAGGTACGTTTTATGCTCTGATTCAGGTAACCCAAACGTAAAGTACTACTACTCACCCTGCTTGGATAGGACAACACCACAGTTTTTCAGCATACTCCATTGATTGATAACTTCCCCTAGGACAATCTTTCTTTACTTGGCTAGGACACATTTGCGAATTGCAGGTCTGTGGTTGTTTTGCCAGACAGTTTATAGAAACGTTCCAAGCTAAAAGAGAGGTGGTTGGCTGTTGGATAAACCCTTTCTGGGAAAGTTGAATTGCATTTAGCCTTATAAGGATATGAAAACCCAAATTGGAAAAGCAAAGCAGTCGTAGAAACTGGGAGTTCTCGTTCATAATGAGCCGTGCCCACTACTTACCCATACTTCCACCCAGATTTAGGGCGTGCAGTCAGCCGTCTGTTGTCAATAAGGTAAATGGTGAACCTTTACTATGGAGCGAGAGGTGGCGGGTTCGAATCCACCCGGAACC
>JAQGAV010000296.1:0-37366 GCA_034691345.1 Phasmarhabditis papillosa
CTCTTTTTGCTGGCGCTTCCTTTCGTTGGTGTCCTTTCTACCTAGACCACCTTTAGGTACCGGGCGGGCACTAAGGTTAAAAATCGATGAATATTTTTTTTAAAATTAATTTTGCTTAAAAAAAATTACCATCTAGAAAGTATTACTAATCGGTATAAGTAGGTATTACTGATTTCTAGATTTTATTTCTTGCTATAAACTGTCTTTTCGTTTGCTCATTAATAAAAACTTGATTCAAGTCCAAATTTTGATTGCTTTTTCACCCACTGGGCCCCGTCCCGGCCCGCTGGATTTTACTACTACACCCCCCCCTTCTACGCTTTCTAGTGCGAAAAATGTGCCAGTTTTCCTAAAATCTACTTTACAACATTGAATAACGTTCAAAAGTTATTTTTCTGCGACGTGAGAATAACGAACCTTGTCACTAGTTCTCATTAGCAAAGGTGTTTTCAATGCCTAGTAAATCAAATATTAATTTATTCTAATGACGGAGTACAAACTAGGTGCTAGACTAGAAAAGAGAAGGCTTCATAAGTCAATTAAATAATTACACTAGAAAGTACAAATGTTACCTGATATTTAAATCAAAGAGATTTTAAACAAAAACTAAGCACTTAACTACAGATTTCTTGTAAGATTCATAGTCCAACAATACTTACTCCTACTTAGTGAGACGATTTTATATTTTACAAATTTTCATGAATGATACGACTGACGAAACAAAAAAAAATTATTCTATATTTCATATAATTTTCAGTCTTATAGAGTACATTAATTGTGCTAGCTGACCATGCGTACATAACATGTATTTTTGCAAATGATGAGTTTATTTTAACTCTTCCGCTACGTATCATAGTATTCTGATTACTTCCTTCCATGTGTTCCTGATGCATGATAAATGATATTTTCATGCTTCGCATATTCTAAAACCAAATCGGAAATGCACTTTTTTCTATTGAGTTGAATTTATTGTGAACTCAACTACACATTATTCTGATTTATTCATTTAATATGTTCTAACCATAAGTCACCTGTCTTTCAGCAGGTCTCAAAAACAATATGACTTGCTAATGAGAGAAAAAACTGGTTTTTGGTTAGTTTGTTGGTATACCTATATTTAAAAAAGTATTTTATTCCGATATCAATATTTGGTTCACAGTAAAGGGTAGATTAGTAGTTTCTTTCCTGGATCGCAGCACCAGTGAATACATGACGGAGCGTCCTGGCCTTCTATCAAATCGTCAAAGTTCTATTTGCTTGCATCAGTGTTTCCAGAGCGTTTTTAGGCCTACATCCCACGTTCTATACCTAAATATAATAATAATAATATAATAATAAATATAAAACCTGTTTGTGTGAACGTATTAATACAATATTACATTAATACAAAAATGAGACATCTATTTCATTTGTTCTTGAACAATCGTCTGAAATGATGATTGATACGCATGCATTCTTTGACGAGGAGTCTATTTCGAGTGATTTTTGGTGATCAAAAATCTGTTTCAGGAAAATGTTGGACTATCTCGAACTGTACCCGCATTATATTTGGAGTCCCCCATCTGACTTATACGATTGTTCTCAAAGGAATCAAACTGAATGGGAAAATCGGGGAACGAGACGATACTACCTGGCCTTTTTCACATTTGCATTTGGAAGTGTTGTAATGTTCTTTTATATGGTTACCTTAATTGCTATAAGTAACAAACATTTTCTGAAGAATTCTTGCCTACAAATGCTTTATTTTACTGCATTAATCGATATTTTGAATCTGATGATCACTAGCTGGGCAACTGGTTACTACTATTATGTGGGAGCAACGTTTTGTACACATCCGTACAGTAATTTTATAGTAGGAGCATTTGCTGTTGGTAGGCCCTTAAAATAAACTGTATCTTACAAAGCAGAAACAACATTTCAATTTTGACGAGTAAACTTTTGTTCTATTGAAATACAACTTACCTTATAAACTAACAAGTACACTAAACGTTTCATGTCTTTGGTGTGGTTCTTGCACCGCTGTTATGAGTTTGAGTCTAAATCGTCTCGCTGAAGTAACAGACTGTTGTACCTGGCTGTTCAAAGGTAGATTATATTATCGCTGAAGGTTCACGAGCGAAAAAGCATTGAATAAAACAAACAATTCCAGAAAATAGTTAAGAAAGAAACTTCTAGGCAAAATGGTTGCGTCCTGGATTGTGCTGTCTTTATCTGTTTCTGGGTTCATTATGTTTTTCACCAAGACAACCTTATTCAACTCAACTGCAGGAGCTTGGTTTCGTATCCCTTTTATCATTGATGACATGAAAAAGGTACTTCCATTATTGCCCTGATATAAAACTGAATCTTTGTACAAATCATTGTATAATTACATTTCTTTAAATTTGCAGGAAATGTCTCAATACAGTAATTACTACCACCTATTCTTCAATATGTTAACTTCTAATGTTATTGTTATCACCTATTTTCTCATTGTTTTGGTAGTTTTGTATCGTAGGCAATGGAATTTCAACGAGCACCAAACAAAGGTTAATTGGAAGTGTACTCAAGTTTTCGAATGGAACGAACTGTTTCAAATATCTTTGAAATTTAATGCTTTTAAAAGATCCCAATGGAAGGAACAGTTAATCTAAAACCCAAAAAAATGAAGACGTGAACACAACTTTAGTGTATTTAGCTTTTGCTGCAATGCGCACTAATTTGCATTTTTCTTGCTATAACGTGTTACGTCTATATTTATATGCAGTTTTTCCCTGTGGAACCATGGGTTGTAATATCAGCTCAGATACTGTACCAGTTCTGTCAATGTAAGTATAGGTAAAGTAGCAGTAATGAGATTTCCTGTTCTATATATATCTACTGTTTTTATTTTATTTTAGAAGCTGATTTGCTACACAGTTAGTAAACATTTAGGTTTAGTAAGGCCAACCATATCTTGAGATTGACGGTGCTCCAGATGACAGATTTTTGAATACCCGTTGCCCATATTCGTAGACGTATATCACAAGTAGATATTCAAATGAGTATTTTTCCATTTCGTTTTTTTTTGCTTGGTTTCCTATATTTGTTGCTCGATAAAATTATATAAAAATGGAAGAAAAACTACTTGGAACATTTTTTTTTAAATATAGAATCTTTAATTGGGATAATTTATTACTGTGATAAACGTCCATAAAAACAGGCCCAGCAAAGTAGTTCAGTTTTTCAGGGGTTTTTTTCTGTGGTGATACAGAATTTGACCAATTTTATTGATAGCACTTCCCTGGCGCAGAAATACTAGATGGGAGAAGATAATCCGCATATTAAGGAAAAACACACTATAGAATCTTCGAATATTGCAGGTGCCCCTGTTCTATCCTACCTACTGTTTAATGTTCATATTCGTGAAAGAGTGAAGAAAATCTTGCATATTTCCTATATTTCGCGGGCGCTTGTGTCAGCTAGTCGAACTGTTTAGAACATATTTATTGACTTATTGGACTTATTAAGAATATTGTAAACTGTTAGAAGAAGGTTGATAAAAGAAAATTGTATAGCTGGGATTGAATGTTTTTCTCGAATGAATTATTGATTTTAGATAATGTTAAAATGTAGTTTATAATTTAGAGATCACTGAAACATCGTTTAGCGGATTGTATTTCAGACATATTTCTTTAACAACGATCTGTTCAGATCTGAACATCACGGTGCAGGATTCTACACTCTTTGTGCTTCGTTGCATGTATTCTTGTGTAACATGTTAGTCTTGCGTAAAAGGCTATCATGTATTGTTGTTGATGTATGGCTTATTTGTTGTTTAACCACACATTCCGTACAATAAAGCTCATTGGATCGGTGTTGTCCTCGGTTTGGATCTGCTAGCGAGAACGTATTGTAGTTCCCATATTTGGTGTACCTTGCTGAACCAGTCATTGCCATATTGTGTTGTGAAATAAGGCCCGGGTGAGGTGGTAATCCCATTGTCTGGGGTAACTTTTTGTCCGTTTGTGCGTAGTTCAATATTGTCCATGATCAGGGCATGTTTATTCAACCATTTATAAAGTGAAAACATTTCAAATATTGGGCGCGTAGAGGAAGTTTTTCTTTAAACGTAGTTCAAAAAACTCAAAGTTGAAAAAATTTGGAAACATTATGATGCTTAAAGATAAACTTCAGAGTGTGTCCAACTCCTGTGCGATTCCTAAAACTGGCAAGTATTGTTTATGTTTATTTCCTGCGTGCAATCCACTTTTCATTATTTCTTCTTTTTATGTAAAACTCATCTTATAAAACACTTCACGAATTGTATACCAGAGTCCCCAAAATATATCCTTATAAAATGTTTTTATTCGAAAGAATGAGAACTGATACCCACATGATTACCGTTCGTGTTAATCTTTTAGCAAAAAGTTGCCCTTCACCTTAAATTTGCATTGCGTACGACTCATATTATTGTACCTTTGGGAATAATAATCCCTATTTAATTAAGACTTTCTTTTGCTGCTGAATTTAATAAGCTGCAGATGAATGTTCAAATTTGTGCTCCTTGCTTTACCCGGAATTTCGAAAATTACAGGTTAGATGGCAAGTATAACTGTGTCATCATGTGCTTACGCTTCCACGTACATCCAATTAATGAGTCTCTAGGGAGGATTATCAATCAACAAAGCTTTTAAAATTGAGTCACAAGTGTTTTGATGCTCTAAAGCTCATTTTTAATACCAATGTACAATCATTTTGAGTAGATTCAGTGTTTTCTAAACATGTTCTGAGCAAAACAGTTAATCTTGTAAGAAAGCTATTCTTTCAAAATAGCTGAGCAGCTGAATTAAATACCAAAAAATGATTAGCCGTTGTTTTTAAAGCTTTTTTGGATTCTAAAAGCAGTTTTATTGTTTGATTACTACATCTTCCAGAATGTCGACTTTTCTAAACTTGAATCCTCACCTCTTTTGGCAGCCCAGTCAGACCTTATATAATTGTTCTAAGAGAACCACAGAAGAATGGTATGCCAGAGGCACCAAACAGCCAGTTCTGGGTACTTATACTATTTGTATCGGGACCATTGCGATGATGCTCTATATACCTGTGTTGGCTGTCATGAGAAAGAAGAAATTTCTCAAGTTGTCCTGCTATCAAATCATGTATTTCCTAGCATCGCTTGACCTAGTCAATCTAATTATGTCCAGTTGGGTGTCTGGATACTTTATGCTTGTTGGGGGTGTATATTGTACTCATCCTATAATAAATTACATTTGTGGCAGTTTAACTGTTGGTAAGTATAGTCTGTTACAAAAAGGTAGACTGCGTTGCATCGGTTTACCTTAATACGCAGTGCGGCACAATTTGGCTGAAGAAACATTTCAAACCAAAATTTTCAATATTTTGAGAGTAAATGTTGCAACACGAACCCTCAAGTAAGGCCGGCCCGATGCACTTTGTGTTTTATTGAGGTTAACTTATATTTAGATGTGGGCTTACCGAAGCTACATGAAGTGCGCAGCTTCTATTTTAGATTAAGAAGGAATATGTAACTATGATGGTTTTATTGAGAAAGCAAACTATTAACTAATTTTAGCAAAATATGACTATCAACAATTGATTTAACTGTCAAGAATGCTCACTTAGGATTCTGGAGTGGTTCCTGTTTTTTGGGTATTGTTCTTGCCCTAAATCGTTTTACTCAGATGACTGAATGTTTTAGATGGATATTTGAAGGTAAATCCCCATTGTATTATTAAATTTATAGATTTTTGTTTGCTAATCTTTTGTTTTTTGTTAGATACCTTGAAACTGGATAGTCACTCATATGACTAGTTTTTTTTAGGAAAAGCCACATTATTCTGGATACTAACTGATATCTTAATTATATTATTCATAATCTTCTTTACGACTCCCGTATTGTTCAACTCTACTTTAGGTGCATGGTTCCTTATACCGGTCATAACTGATGACACCAACTATGTAGGTGGACAAAAACTTAAGTAACTTAAGTTTGTATATTAATGTATTCGTACGTGATCACAGATGTTTGGTCGGAAGATGTGGAAGAAACAATCTACAGGAAGGGCCCCTTATCTTTAAAACACCAATTTAAACATTCGAATTTATGATTTCATTTGCTTACTATCAGAATATTTAGGTTTTTTATTTCTAGTTTGGTTAGAGATACTATTTCCAACTCTTCAGGAGATGGCAGTTTTCCGAAATGGGTTCGGTGTATTAGTGAACTTCCTTACTCCGACGGTATTGTTGTTGGTGTATGGGATGATTTTTATGAACATTCACTGTAGTATCGAAAAAAGAAGTGATGGAACAAAGCTAACAAAATCCGAGAAGAAGGTATATTGCGTTAGGCTTTAATATCAGAGTTCCTGTGTGTTCAATTGAATCTTATATCAGGCCTTATTGTTAGCTGATAAGTTCGAGAAAGAAGTAAATTCTCAATGTATACATTTTGCAAATGCTAGTTTACATTGACCTGGGAGTTTCCGTCATTGTTTTTACAAATAATTAGTTTGTTGGAAACGAATGCAACAATTTAATTTCTGTTATGGACTCTTTCAGTTGCTAGTCCAGTGTATTATTATCTGTTTGGTTCTTTCCATTCAGTGTTTTGTATATGCCTATATGCAATCATTCTCTGTACCACCCTGGGTAATTCATGCGGCTGAAATTCTGTACCAACTAGTTCAATGTGAGTTCAGTTTTGCAAGGTCATTCTACAATATCCGAAAATTTAAACATTCATTGCAAACATAAGGAGGGTACACAAAAAAACGTCGCGATAAGTGAAAATCTGTTCATGTCGGATAAATAAATGTTCTCGACATGTGAAACGGTAACTATTAGGTAAAATGTGAAAACTTTTACAATGTGGTAGCTTTCAGGTACTCCTTTGCTATCGTACCTGATGGTGAACGACAGTATTCGCAATGAAATCAAGTACATGTTTTTCAAAAGACACACCATAGTTACCTCAAGCATAGCAAATATTACATAATTATCTATATTGTGGGAGAATATTTATTAATACTGTTGTTCCATATCTCTTATATAATGATTGTTTTAATATTACTGTCAATACAGTCTATCCCTGCACCCCAATTTAGTTTAGTATACAAACAGTTTCCCATTTTGTGATTATTTCTTACTTAGTGCAGCTACATTGCTGTTATTTTGTTGTTATAAACATTTGAACATATAATATATATACAAAAACGATTTAACAATCACAGCTGAATCATAACATCAAAATGTAAAGGAAATGTTTGTCCCCCAGTGCTCACATTGTTATTTTTTTTTGTCAGAACATTCAAAATACAAACAACTTGAGTTCACTTCTGACCCTTTGCGATCCAAAATAAGAACTACGGAAGACAACGACTGCAGTTAACAGTGGACCCATCAAGGAAAACTGCAATATTAGCTGCACTGGCTCAACAAAGAAATTAAACATCGATAGATAGGTGTAATTCTTCTCTCCTCTAGATGAATGGACAATCAAGGACCGCAGCGTCGTAGAAGAAAGACCTCTCCTCCAGAAGTCACAAGAATTATTTCGACAGCCCACGCAGAGTTTGAAGAATCTAGTAATAAGTGCGATACTATTATTTGTATTTTTGATGTTAGCTAAGTTAGTATTAAGAAAGGTTATTATTTTTCTTTTGTAACACTGCAACTACAACTCGCATATAAGGTACCCTTTTCTTCAGGTAAATGTTCTCAGCGCAGTTCTGAATTTCTTTAAGCTTTCTAATTATTTAAAAACAGTTTCCCTGTGTCTAATGAGAGGGTATGTATGCTAAACGATCAGAAAAGACTTCTCACATTGTTTGGGCTAGTTTGCCTACAGAATAATTAGTAGCTCAACTCATTAACAACAATATGTGCTGAGAGAAGAGTTTATATACCAATAGCAATAAAATATAGAAGTACTCGGCGGAAATCCTGTATAAATTATGTCAATATAAGTATTTTCCTGCACCTAGCTGTAATATAGTAATAAGAGTTTATATCTGTATACATGTTCACGTTTCCTATTGAACAGTTGTATTGTATGTTTCCAATTAGATTGATCGTTTTTGTACTACAGGGCACATTAGCTGGACTTCCTTTGTGTGTGCCTATCAAATTATACCTTCACGTTGCAGATACACCTTTGGTATCGCATTTAACCTTTAATGTAACCATTCGAATGCAAATTAGAAGCTTGTTCAAAATAAAACCTAGCAATTCTGTAAGAATTGTAAAAAATATGCAAACCTAGAAGTAGGTGATTGTTTTGAATAAATGTATCCAGTTTACTCGCGTCAACATTTACCATTTACTTCGACAATAATTATCTTAGATGCACCATCTAAGATAATTATTGTATTTATGTTGTTTTTGTTCCAATTAGTAACATCACTATATTGCAGTCAGCAAAAAGTGTGCACCAAATGAAAATCTATAGTTCCGGTTGGCTGGAACAGTGGACTTGTTGAACGTGATCTTATATCCCACTCTTGCAAAGTTCGAGAGTATTTCACAGGAAACTTTGCATTCTTTGAATTCTGCTCTAATCAGCTGGACAAAAGAACCTCTTTTCTTACGAAAATACAAGAATTGTGACCTAATACAACTAACTTCACACTTCTCAAGTGTTTTGGCCATTGCCCAAGGCTAAATCATTTCTGTGAAATCATTGTTTACAGAGCTGAATGTCTCTTTTACTCAACCCAAATCTGATCCCACATTTGTTCTGGGTGCCTGACCCAGTTCAATATAATTGTTCTGGGCGGACGCTCGATGAATGGTACGCCAGGGGTACGAAGAGACCTATTCTGGGAACATACACTATCTGTATTGGTACACTGGCCATGATACTATATATACCTGTAATAATAGTCATGAGCAACAGAGAGTTTCTAAAGCACTCCTGCTACCAGTTAATATATTTCTTGGCATGCATCGATATTCTAAATCTCGTAATGTCAAGTTGGGTTTCTGGGTATTTTATGCTTGTTGGAGCTGTATATTGTACCCATCCTATAGCAAACTTCATAGCCGGATCTTGTGCATTTGGTAAGAATTTACCGTATTTCTGATTCTGATCATTGAGAACAGGCATCTTATCTTTAATATAATTACTAAGAAATAATCTTGTGTATTTCTCAAATTAGGATTAGGCACTGGCTCTTGTGCTTCCGCAGTAATTCTTGGTCTCAATCGTGCAACCGAGATCACTCACTGCGGCAAATGGATGTTTAAAGGTTGGATATAAATGAATGTGAGAAATGATGAAACAATTATAGGAAGGGCAACATATTTATGGATGTTGTTGACTATTTTTCTTATGTTATTCACAATGTTTTTTACAATCCCAATTTTATTCAATTCTACCGCTGGAGCTTGGTTCTTTATTCCAGTAATATCGGATGATCGCAAGTCGGTAGGATATGTTTCAGATTTCAATGTTCTATAATATAACAACAGAGGCTTTGGCTTGAATCCAACTTGTTAAATACGAATTCAGGAAATGGCAACTTACCGAAATGGAGTTTTCTTATGGGTAAACATTATAACTCCAAATGCTCTTTTTATTAGCTACACAGTTTCATTCGCGTACATCTACTTCAGTACTGGGGCTGGAACTTGGCATTCGAAGCTGAGCATATTTGAGAAAACGGTTAGCTACTTTATTTTACAAGTGTTCAAATTCTATTCTTCAGTCTCTTTTTGCTGAAAAATCATTTGGATTGTGTCCTAGGCATTGAACAGAGAATATGCAGGCTAGCGTAAATAATATGCGATTGTTTACGTTTGCTTGTTTTGCAAAATACAACAATCGACCTTATGGTTAGCTTTTCAGTAGCTTTGGTTTCTGATTCTGATAGTTAGTTTTATGGGGTGCAATAATACGTTGTATGTTGGAAAGGAATAGTGGAATTCATCAGATCAATTTATAATAATATACTATTTTAAAAAGGCGTGATTTAGTTACTTCTACAAAGCTTCCTAATTTGCGCTGTTCTTGCATGTCTAAACTATTTTTATACATTTATGCAGTTTTATCCTGTTCCACCACGGGTTGTAATATTCGCAGAAATTCTATATCAGCTATGCCAATGTAAGTTTTTTAGAGGAAATACAAAACAATTACTAACATAAGAATTTCACATACAGTTGTGAAGGAATGTGCTGGAATTTTGATTATTTATTGGAAAATAAGTTTCTCAAACCCTTTAACGAGTAGGATTTCGTTTCAGGTACACCTCTTGTATCGTACATAGTGTTAAATGTTACATTTAGAGAAGAGGTTATGAAGTTATTTCACCTGAAAAAGAGTCCCCCGATTATTATTATAAGAAGATCACTTGCTCAATAGTGATTGTTCTGACTATAAACAGTTTATACCAATATTTCAAACGTTATTTTTCCACTTTGTTAATAAACTGTTTTCATATTCTACATATTTAGTTTTTCCTATTTAAAATGATTTGCTAGTACGTTTCTTGCTGGATCGCGCGCTTTTAGGAACGAATCGGAAACGAATCTAATGTTAGAAAGTTTATTCCTAAGATTCGTTAACTTTTTTGATTTAAAGAAAGTAGAAAACATTTTGGTTTTGTAGCTTTTAGCACGTTTTAAGAAATTGTCGCCTAAATTCATAGAATTAAAGGAACTAGGCTCCAAAACCAGCTACAAAATTCGACAAATAAAAGTGTGTACAAATCGCATACCCACTGAAAACTTTCATAATGAACGAACCAAAGTGTTAGTAATTGCCAACTATGAACTGGTTTTGTTTAGATCAGGGGGGCAAAAGTACGAGTCCCGGGCCGTACTTTTGCGATGTGAGGGCCGACCCGGGCCAGACCTCACTTTCGAAAGCAATTTCAAAAAAAATTTCAAAATTGGAAATGTTGGAACAAATTATGGTATTTCGCAACAGTGGGGCCCAGTACGGCCGGCTCTTTTATTCAGTTGTAGCATTAAACCTATACTAATCCAATTTTTCTAAAGACCTATTTGACTCTTGTCATATCCAGAATGTTCTGGCAGAAGACATTTAGCTGGAAAAGAAACGATAAATCAAATTTTCTCACGGAACAGGAAATTCTGAATATCTCACAGAGTACTTTCTTTGATTTTTTCGGACTATGTGAAAGACAATTTGCGATTTTTATTTGTATTTCCATTTATCTTTGGCGAGAACGCCTGAGATGTAGACTTGCCATTTACATGGGTCTCTGTCAGTTTACTGAACTACTTAGCGTCGGGCTGAAACTCATTCGATTGACTCGACCATACTTTCCTCTATTTATGTTTAGCTACCTACTAATTAAAATTATCTCGAATAAAAATAATATGCAATTTATATTTCACAGTATCTGCCACGAATTTTTTCAACAAGAACTGATTTTAGGATGTCGACCGTTTTCAACTTAGACCTTCATATGTTCTGGATTCCTGATCCAGTATTATATTATTGCTCTAACCAAACCTTCGATGAATGGTATACCAGAGGTACCAAAAGACCCTTCATGGGTACTAATACTCTTTTTATTGGAACACTTGCTATGATTCTAAATGTACCTGTACTACTCGTAATAAGCAAGAAAGAATTACTAAAACACTCTTGCTAGCAGCTTAGTTTTTTCCTAGTCCTTATTGATTTGGTTAATCTGTTCTACTTGTTTTTTGGTGATATGTTCATTTATTAATTTTAAAAATCTGTATAATAATCTAATTTAGGATTTTGGTGCGGCTATTGTTTCTTGAGAATATCCCTTGCTCTGAATCGTACCCAGCTAACTGATACACTGCAATGGACATTCCAGGGTCACTTTATGTCACAAAAGTGTCATATCGGGTCACAATAACGACATGACTGTGGTTAGTAAGCTGGTGTAAAGGCCTGCGGCCCCAACTATTAAGGGGGGCCGCATCGCGGAAGAATCCAGGATAGAAGGCCCGTCAAAAAAGTTAAACTACTTTAGAAAAAGTACATGTTTGAATTTCCCGCCCTTATTTACGACCGGTCGTGCGGAGCCCTGCCCGTAGCTGAAATTCTTTATCAGCTAGTTCAGTTTGAATTTTTGGTATAATTTTTCAAATGTACGAAACCGTAAAAAGAAGAAAACTGTATTCAATGAAGAAAGGTTCCTGAATCAGATGAATCGCTAAACAGTGGATTTCAACATATACAGTTAATTTTGTTCACATTGTTTAGAGTTTAGGTACACCGTTGATTTCCTATTCACTACTCAATGGAGCTATTAGAAATGGAACAAAGCAAATATTAAGTTCAACAAAAGACGAAGCAATCGTAATTACTGGTATGGACGAGTCTCAAACCAGAAACTTTTTGAAAAATCAAATCTGTAAAATCAGTAACAACGCTACAACCGAGAACGCCTACCTATAAACCGAATATATGCATCAACAGTATGTGAATTAAAGTGTCCTAATGTTATGCCTATTGCCAGAAAACCTATCTAACAAATTTTTTATTCAATAAAACAACAGACCATTGAAAATACAAAAAACTAAAACAATGGAGCAGGAATTTGGACAAAATTACATAGACGTTAGCAAATATAATGAACCTTCTGCGTCGATACGTCTGGAATGGAGATGTGAAAAGTACATTACAGTTATTTCCTAAATTCTCACTCAAAACATGTTTTATTCTTACTATTATTTATTAAATTAGTATGCCAATAATTAGATACTAAAAAACATTGAAGAAATAATTACATTTATTTTAAAAGTAAACAGAAGAAAACAAAGTGAAATTAATTTATTGTGAACTTCATACGCTAAGTAATAAGTACCTTTTATTTCAAAATATTAGCGTTCTATTTACGTTCTTGTTTGATCGCCTCACAGAAAACGCTAAGAAGTCGATTCAATATTTGGTGATGAAAAAACTATAACAAATAGATAAAAAAACTGTGGTCAAATTCCAGATTCTTCTAATTTCAAGTACTTTAGTCGTGTTTTGCCACAGAATATAAAGATCTTGCATTTATAAGTTTATTTGAATTATTTTATTTGCTTTTGCTTCTGTCAGTCTATCTCATCTCACGTCTCACCACCTATGATTAAACCGATTTTGAATAAATTATTTATTTATTTACTTGCTTCTCATGGCCCTTTGTAATTTACTTTTTACTATTGTAGCCACTTTGATTTAGGTGCAATTTAACCAAGTTTACTGTTCCTAGTTACAATAGAGCCACTCTTTTAAAGTTTATGAAATTTAGCGACCTAGAAGGTTCGTGAACAGCAGAATGTCAGTTAACAGATAGCGGTGCTATCCTGAAGTCCCATTTTTAAAGTAAACTTCTTGATATCAGTTTGTATATTTAATCTTAAATTTCAGTAATGCCACTGGTTGCCCTACTAGTTCTTAATTAAACTATTCTCAGAAAGATCTTGCAATGCTGGGAAAGAAAAACAACCGAACTGTCATTATTTTGGGTGTATCAAGTAGTAATACATAAAAAAATTGTTGATTAAGCCTTTGGATAGTAAAGTTGTTTCTTCAAACTTATCACACAAATAATATTCTTAATTTTGCTATTCCTTGTGCTTAGAGTTCAATAAGATGTCAAATAAATATAGACTTATATAGTCGACGGACAATGCGAATGTTGCGCTGTTTCGCGAATCCGAAAGGGTTTCAGTCGAATACCCCTTAGTATCCGCGCTCCTTTGCAAAACTGACCGTATACCCCTGCAAGCAATCCGTCCGTCGACTATAGCTCCTAATACAGACTATAGGAAATATGCTATTTAAGCTTGTGTACGCAACAGTTTTACTCTCTTACGAAAGTTCTCAATCGGTTGAATGCAAATATTTTCTCCTGAACTTTCGTATTCTGGATCCAATTTGCACGGGCTCCGGGAAATAGCCATCTGCATGGTTAGTATATCTTTTTGCACAGTTTCGGCACAATAAAGCATACTCGCAGGTTTTGGCACTGTGCCTAAATGGTTAATTCGAATGTGAGGAACTAGTAGCATACTTTTGACCATAGACAAATCTTGCTCTAACAAGGCCTAACTATCGAATAAAAGCGTAAATCTGCTGCTGGAGAGTGGTTGAATTTAGTCTGACTGGGGCGGTTTCGGTGAGTGGTAGATTGTGTTTCCCCCGCTTAAATAAGGTTAGGACCCCCCCTGTCGGGAAAGGAGGCCCGTTAGCGCCAGATAGCTTCACAGATGGACTCAAGACTCCACTGGCTGCATGCTTAAAGTATTTGTCAATTGCAGACTTGCAGCTATAAATTTGTCATTTTAACTAATTTTTAAAATTTCAAGATCATAGCCCGCATCAAGGGCTAAATTTCCAGCGCGGTATTATAAAAAGAAGCGGCACTATATAAAAATGAATGCACTTTTGACAAAGAGGCTCCCAATCGACTGATTCTCCATTTATGGGAAATCTAGTCCTTGACACAGCCCAGGGCTGGGAATTTGAGGGCCGGCCCGGGCCGGGTCGGCGCCGAAAATTTGAGAAACGGGACGGCCTTTACCTAGCCCTGTCACAGCCCATGCAAAACATACTTTGTTTTTTTTCACTGGTAAGCACTGGCCAAACCTTGCCTGGAAGCAGATTTTTCAAGCACTGGCCAAACCTTGCCTGGAAGCAGAGAATTTAAAAATGCGAGCTAGGGACCGGCCAGTTTAAGGCTTTCCGCTCTAATTTATGTCATTTTAACTAAGTTCAATCTGTTTTAAGTTGCATTAGACTGTTACTCGTTTTCCTTAAGTTCAATATCTTCAACTACTGCCTAACTTGTTTGAAAATAGTACTTTCTCTTCAGTAATCTTCAAAGCTTGATAATTGTTAGCTCTAAACATATTTTAAACTATTAAATTTTCAAATAAAACATTCCGGGTGGTCCCCAAAGCCACCAAGACCAAAAATTCCTATCCTTAACCACTCATTGTAGATGAACCGGGCGATGCAGGTGAAGCCAGCCGATACGGAATCCCGGCCGTCCAGTCCGAAGGACAAGGTTAGTAGTATTTAACCGAACTTATTTAATAAAATACTTTGTAAAGTTATTAATAATAATAATGATAAACCACTTTAAATAGTTCTACTAACATTTATATATTCCAGTTTGCCCTGGATGACAAGAAGTTATTCGTGGGAATGCTGGCCAAAACTCAGACAGAAGACGAAGTGAGGACGCTGTTTCAAGGATTCGGCCCATTGGAAGAGGTTAGTAACTTTATAAAGATTAGGTGGCGCGGTGGCCGAGTGGTCAGAAGCTTTGGAGTTTTGGCCGCTCGGCAAGGGCAAGCTGCCAGTTTGCTCAAGTTGGCTAGGGTCGGCCCGGGTTGCCCCCGAACACCTATGACGTTCTTTCTGAAAAAAATAGTTAGTAGACTAAGAAGATCGGAGTATTTTACTAGTTTTCGTAAACTAAATCAGGTCTAAGAGTTTCATTTCCTTTTGAACCCGGACCGCACCGTAGAAACCACATCCTTGATTTATGGATATCTCGAGCTTGTCGCTTCTCAGACGCTCCAATTATAATTCATTGCTCTATTAGTCAAATTATGGATATCTCCTCTCCATGGTGTACATATATATATATATATCGCAACCATCATGGACTCCCAGTGGAGTAATTATTCAGAACGCGAAAGCTGATCGACGGGCTGTAAACGCAGTGCAAACTACTGGGAATTAGAATAGGCCGTTTCTTATATAGTAGGGGTTTTGTAACCTAAATATTTTGGCTGTTATTGATTTAGTGGAACCTAACCTTTACAATTTAAGCAGCTTTCTTAGTCCTTGAATTGTTTCGAAGCTCAGGGATTCAGGTCGGGAGCCTAGTGAATCCTTCCATTATCGGAACTTGGGGAAAATTTTTGACTATTCCTGATTCCCAGAAAACAGAAGTCCCGAAATCAGTAGCCGTCTCCACGAATAATTCGGGGAGCTCGCTACCCTTCCCTGACCCTAACAAGGAATGCAAGGGTGCCCAAAATGAACCGGCCGGGAACGGACTTGCCTTCTCCAGGGGTAGGGTAGCGGAGGGTAGGGAGCTCCCCGAATGTTCGTGGATACGGCCACACATTATTTCGGTGGATATTGCAAAAATTCTCAGTTCAAAAGTGTTAAATTTCCCGGGATTCCCGAGTTCCAGAGCATCATTTACAGAATTAGGTTCCGAATGTCGATTAAGTTTTCGAGGCAGCTTACCCTAAGAGCTCGAAAACTTTTTTGTGAACATTTATAGGCCTCTCCTACGTTTCCTTTAGCCCCTCCTTTCTAATAACTTTGTTTTCGCCTCTCTGAATTTTATTTATAACATCGCCTCCTGAATAATAGTAACGCCTTTGAGATACGCAATAGCAAAGTCTCCGGGGACGAATATTGTGAATGGCCGAAAACTACATTGTGAAGCGCGAGCGAGAAATTTGCACAGGATCAATAGAAAGCGGGGATTTTGTGAATAGGGAATGTAGTTAGCCACGGAGCGCGTAACTGCGAAAGGAGCAGGTGCAATTGGAGCAATTTTGATGGAGTAGTTTGTGGATCTAGGATATTAAACTAGCATGGTGGTGCGGAGTTTTTGTAAAGGAAACAGGCTTTTTTGACGAGTGTTAGTTTGACTCGTCGGTAAAGGCCGTCGTCGAGTTCTGGGGCGCCCCAACACCATAATTTTTGGAAACTCCCAAAGTTGTGTAATATATATTTGGGGTGACTATCAAATTCACACGGACTCTTTACACTTGAATAATACTGTATATAGAAAACGTTTCAGAAGTACGACAATTAACACAACATTACGATTCTTTTTCAGGTAACAGTGTTACGTGGTGCCGATGGAGTTTCCAAAGGATGCGCTTTCGTGAAATTCCGGAATGCTCTGGATGCGCAGATGGCCATTACGGCACTTCACGGAAGCCAGACCATGCCCGGTGCTTCAAGCAGTCTTGTCGTGAAATACGCAGATACTGAGAAGGAACGACAGGTACGCAAAGTGTCGTAAATGAGAAAATAGATATCACCTAAACTAATCGGGAGCGGGGGATGGAAGAAAGTTTATTGCCTTTTTTTTTTAAAGTTAAAGTTGCACGTGCCAGTGCGAAAATGTGATCCAATCGCATTTCTACAGTATACTACCGTATTTTAGGTCCGTCGGATGCAGCAAATGGCGGCACAAATGGGTCTGTTAAACCCAGTGCTCCTCACCCAAACATCACCAGCCCAGATGGGATACCAACAGGTAAACTTTTATAGATTAATGTTGGGTATATTTCTATATTGTAACTATTTAGAACTGTGCAGTGGATGAGCATTCTCTGTTTCAGCTACTCCAGCAACAGGCGCTAGTCTCTGCAGCACAGGCTCCATTCTTGCCGATGGTGCAGAACCAGGCGGCAGCAGCTACGGTAAGCAACTTCCTAAACTAGATTATGAATCTTGAGATCTGAATTAGCATTTTCCAAAAGGGGGTCAAACAAGCTATCCTGATGTTACGTTGGATTAGTATAATCTAGTACAAGAAACTGGCTTTTAGTCTATTACAAACAAAACACCTCAAAGCGCGGTGGAATACAGAGGCTTCCGCAATTGCGTATTTGTCTTTTTCGGGACATGATACAAAATAAAACTAGTATAATAAAATTTTCTGACAACAAACAAAAAACTGCGGATCGAACCATATAATGGAAGTTTAATTTTGCCACAGAACCAGCGATTTTTGAAACCTTAAACAACACCGCTCAATGCAGACTTTTTTTGTTATGGACTATACCTATTATATCAACTTTGGCACAACCCATCCTATTTGAGTCACGCCAAGTTTATATAAAACACCACTTCTCGCAAAAAACCGCGCAAAAAAACTCCCCGTTTCAGTTCCAACTTCAACAGCAACTGGCTGCAGCTAACCCCCTTCTAGCAGCTCAACAGGCAGCTCAGCTCTCCGCTCTAGGAGTACCTACTTCGGCTGCAGCAGCATTCCAGAACAATCAGGCCCTACATGCGCTGGCGGCGCAACAAATAGCGGTACAAAACCAGCAACAGCATGAGGCCGCCGCAGCCGCGGCTATGCATCAGTATTCCCGTAAGTTTTAATGGATTATGATAATTTGAAGATGTATATTTAGTATAATTCGAGAGTAATAATGGATAATTCGAGAGTAATAATGGAAAAATTTCATTGAAAATGTCTTTGAAAGTATTACATATACGCAAAATTTCCCTAAAATACACAAGTAACACTCCATTATTCATCTTGAATCACACTATAGTTTACAATAAACCTAGAAAAAGTAAAAGTTCATGTCATTGGCGGAGGAGCAAATTTTAACTCAGCTTGCGGTTTTCTGGATGTTGTGAAAACAACTTCAGCTGTTGAAAAGTATTCAAAAGGCAATATTATAATAAGTTTCACAGACCAAATTAGAGTTTGAGCGCATTTCATATTAGTTAGTGTGTGGTGTCAAGTTCACAAAAAGCAGTCCAATTCCTTATATTTAGTGATTTCAGCCCCCTCCTCAGCTTCAGATAATGCGCAGCTGCAACTTCAGGCGCAAGCTCAGGCAGCCGTAGCCGCCGGTGCATATCCGATGCTTGGAATGGATCCAAACAGTTAGTTTTTAGCAGTTCTAATAAGACAACTACAGTAACCCGAACTACTATTGTAGCCCAGAGGCAAAACTGAATACAATTGAGCATCTTGATTACGATAACCGACAGTAGTCATCAATTTTCCATTCATTTTTTGTAACACCGTTTCTCTCCAAGATAATGCGCTAGATAGCTGAATCTCTTGTAACAGACTATAACTTTAGACATCTAGAGTACTCTCTGTAGGGCGTGCGTTCCTTTCCTACCGTAACCCAGATACAGTCACCCTAAATACCGTACCTATTCCAGATGCCGCCTTACAACAGCTCTTTCACCTCCAGCAGCAGGCCGCTGTTATGCCGCTAGTGCAACCTAAAGAGGGTACGTTACTTTACTTCAGTTGAAACTGGTCGTGGGTGGCGGTGTTAAATTAAAACCTCACCGTTTATTTTTAACACCGCTTCTATTCGACCCCTAGTTTTGCTGCAGCCCCCCAGAAAATAGCCTAGTTAGTTACATTGATGTAGTAAGAGTCAGTCGAAGTCCGTTTCCCTATATGATTTGAGTGTTTGATTATGAAAGCAGCTTTTTGTTACTCTTTAATATTATTATTATCAATAATATTCACATTTGTTTTTTGGCAGTTTCTATTATCTGTAGTAGTAGTACATTGTGAGTATCTCTCTCTCTGTCGGACAGACTCCGCCCACTATTGATTGATATTGATTTTGTTCGTTGTTCATTGGTCTTTGTGTTTAGTGCCTGGTCCGGATGGTTGTAACCTCTTTATATACCATCTTCCACAGGAGTTCGGAGATGCGGAGCTCATCCATATGTTTGCCCCATTTGGCACCATTATATCCGCCAAAGTGTTTGTTGATAGGGCCACCAATCAGTCAAAGTGTTTCGGTATGTTAAATTACATAGTAGACGACGGTAGAGCCGGTAGTACGGTAGTGACGGCGGGTTGCTGTGGAATGGCGGTGTTAAAAAAGTAGTTGAGGAGTTTAGAGCACGGAAGCGCAAAAACTTTTTGTACGCAATTTTTGTATATGGCTTCTATTGTAGAAAAAAGATTTTGCGACCAAAGCGAAACGGCTGATTTGAAGGTCTGCGACACTTTTCTCTTGAGAGTACCCGTCCACAGTTGCCCAGTCCTTTAATGAGAAGATACTATTGAAATGTTGTTATTAGTTTTGGTCAAGTAGTATTGCGCCTAGATTCGAAAAGTGCAACCCACTCTCAGGACTGCGCAATCCTCGGGCCGGCCCGGGCTGGGCCAGGCTGAGAAATTAACTCAATCGAGACGGCTTTTGTGCAGCCCTGATAGCGTCATTTTCAAACTTGCTTTTACGTATCAGCTATTCTAAACATCGTGCGTGCAAGTTGTCTGTTGGTTGCGTACTTTTGTTTTACCATTTCCAATATTTTGCGTATTTTTGGAATTTTCTAGACGACAGCTCACTGTCACTAACTACTCTAGTACTGTAACCTGCCTATTTTGATTTACATACAGTTAGATATGGCTGCATCAGAGTCAAGAAAGATGTAGCGTACGCAAGGGGCGGTAGAATTAATTGTCATGGTGGTGGCTGTAATATATTGAGAGCACGGTGGTACAGTCAGTAGTGAGTGTGTTTGCAGGTTTTGTGTCTTACGATAGTGCAGCAGCCTCACAGAACGCAATAAACGCCATGAACGGATTCCAAATCGGAATGAAACGTCTAAAAGTCCAGCTGAAGAGACCAAAGGATCGACCATATTAGGCTGACGACAGACCGCACCGCATGTTTACCTTATTCATATTATTATGTTTTTACTCATATTATTATTGTTTCTGTAACTATTGATTGATATGATTGTTTATACTCTTTATCATGTATATGCTATGAAAGTGAGTTTAAGTTTATCAAGGCTGGATCCTTGGCCTATTTAAAGGTCTCTCATCTGTGGAGACCGCTAGATAGGCCTTTAACAAGCTTTCCTCTAATTCTATCAGAGCACCTTTTATAGTTAGTGATCGATTGTTTGATGATGATGTTGTTCCCAAGCTTTATATTTTACTGTGTAGTTTAACTCTTTTGTTGTCGTACCGTTTATTCAAAGCAATCTGGCATCTTCTGAGGCTATTGAAGTCACCTACCTGCAGTAATTTCGAATATCTTGTTCAGACAACCTTCCCTAGTTTATCTTGTTGTTGATCCGCTAATTGGAGCGATTTCACATCCATGATAGCGATACTAGGAATGTTGGTTTTCAATCAAAAACCACAGTAAATTCAGAAAGTCCAAGAAGATATCAGACTGTGCCGAATACTCTAAAAGTTACTCACATTCCTGTTCAGATCTCAAAAATTCCGTCCTGCGGGATCTCGTATTCTCACCGAATCTCTATTCACTTTTGCCTAACTCTTCTTTTCAGATAACCTTTACATCCATTATCAACGTTTCCCGCTACAACAGCAGTATTGAAGAAAAGTTATTTTAGCCGAATCAAACCCCGGTACATTCCACATAATTTAGAGTGCAATATAAGGTGTGCAAGGAATACTTACTGCAGACCTACCTAGTCGAATATTTTTAAATTGTCTAGTCAACCTTGTTTCCAATTTGATGTGTGTTTTAATTATGTCCCTGGCTTCACAAAAGGATCTCAAATGTATAGGTTGTTCAATACAACGTTTTTTTTATTGTTTTTGTTTCCATTTTGACGAAGGCTATAACCGTTTGTCAAAAGTTTGCGGCCACGTTGTTTAAATTATTCCAGATTTCATATATTATTTGATTTTTTAACGCAACCTCTAAATAAATGTTATATAATAATAAAGAATAATAAATAAGGTCGAGATTCACTTCAGAAACAAGTTAATAAATATAATATGCATATCACATAGCGTTGTCTTCAGGCCCGAGAGTATCGCAAAAATAATCCAAAAACTAGAGCGAATATTTTATCTTTGAAGACTTCGTTCGCCAAAAGTCGATTATTCCAAGTTTTGAAGTGTGTCTTCGTTCAACTGTACAGTATAGATACAATTGATTTCTGATGACTAGAAGACATCCGAGTAGCATTTGAATCCAAATTCAGATAAAGACCCAGTCACAAATGTCGGCGAGAAGTAAATTTTTAAAACTTCCCGTTGCCAGCATAAACATATATAACCTCCCAATAACCGGTTAAAATCGGTTAGAATACAAACATCATAACTTTGACCAACCTCCACACTAACATTATAGAGAAAAAAAAAACAAAAAATACTTTAATTTTAACACATAAAAATCAGAAAAAGGCTTCCAATGCCGATAATTTCGCTTCGTCCAATAGTTTAAATTGCGTGGTGGGTCTCGCAGCGAAATAGTAGTGGTCAATTTTTGACTGCGTATTCAACGACTCTGTCCGCCTTCACCCCTAATTTGACTAAATGTGCGTATTTTTGTCTTTTCCTAAATTTTTAAGCTATGAATTTAACGCTTTTTCATGTTTTTTTGGTTTTTGTTTAGTGAGAACTTGTAATGAAAAAAAGAATGTTTACTTATTTCTGAAAATACTATATGTTTCGCTTGGTTTTCGCTGTTTTCAGTACTTAAATCAATCACATTTGTTTGAATCTCTTTCTTGTTATTCCTTTTAAGTTCTTTATTTCCGATTGATATTTTCCAAGTTTAGGTAATATGGCAAAGGCCAAGCAGGACAAAAAGGCTAGAAACGCCATCAACGAGGTTGTTACCCGTGAGTACACCATCCACATCCACAAGAGAATCAAGGGAATGTAAGTTCTTAGATATTTAAATCGCTGTTTACTAGCGTTTATTTTCCCAAGTCATTTCTTTTTTTAGTGGCGCCAAGAGACGTGCCCCACGTTCCATTGGTGAAATCAAGAAGTTCGCCCGGGAACAAATGAAGACTGAGGATGTCCGTGTCGATACCCGATTGAACAAATTCATGTGGTCCAAGGGAGTCAAGTAAGTATTGATCCAGCATTTGGTTTGTAATTCATACTTGTTTAGGAACGTTCCTTTCCGCGTCCGTGTTCGTCTTTCCCGCAGAAGAAATGAGGATGAGGACTCTACCCACAAGCTCTACACTCTCTGTACCTATGTCCCATGCACCAACTTCAAGGGACTCACCAACGTCAATGTTGACAGCGAAGAGTAATTGTTATTGTTGAAAATAAACAGTTGTTTATAAATCTTATTATGTTTTTTGTTTCTTTTGGGTTTCAGCCGTACATTAGCTCTGGGGTTAACTGTCTCTTATGTAACACGAATTGATAAAAATAGCTAAGACCGCGATGTTCTCGTGGAACCTCGCAATATACAGCCGTTGTGTGTTCTTCCATATTTGCTTTTTTCCTCGGTTTCTCATGACCAGTTTCGTCTTCATTTGAATTTAGATTTTTCCATCGAAGGTGTCAATTAGATTCTGCTTGATTTTATTGTGGTCAATGAGGCCGCAATTTACTTATCGGATCTCGAAGAGTCGAAGGAGTGTTTTCTTCCCGGTATGTCTATGACAGGCGTATGGTTTGCTTTATCAACCACTTGTAATTTTTTTTTTGTAGAATTTGGTTATCTATAGTTGAAGCGGAGTTGTCATGGTTGATATACTGCTCTCAAATGAGTCGCCCAAGACAAGCATGAGGCCTTCTATATTATAGTCGGATTTATATTTTCCATGTTACTTTACGCATGGGAATTAATTCTGCTTGGTTACTGGTTAGTCTCCAGCTTATCTTGGGTGACTCCTTTGGTAGCAATAGTTCCCAACCTTTCCTCATTCTGTATTTGAACTGGTTTTATGTCCCTGATATTGTCTACTATTAGAAGATCTTGAGTCCTCCGATAATGGCTGTGCTCTACTATTTGCTGAATCTTCTGTTACGTCTTGCGTGTATTTTGTGTAGAGGTAGAGTGGTTTGTCCACCGCATATATACTACGCTCATTGTGCTGTCACATTGTGATCTCGATAGAAATTTTTATTTTATGTTTAATTGCACTTTCATACTACGGGTTTTGGGGGATATCGTGTGTATGGCTACCTCGAGTGCTAATTCTGAGTTGAGAGTTCTTTTCTCTTTATTTTCCATGCGGTCACCTACTGTATTGTACTAGAATAGTACATAGCCCCTTTGGTATGTGACTTTAGCTAAATCCACTACTTCCGATCTGCAGTTAATTTCGCCGTCTATTCACGGCGATACTTTTATACTACACTTAAGCAAGGATAAGAATTCACTTCTTGCATGTAGCTTTGGTTTCCCAATATCTGTTATGATTTTCAATGTTGATCCCAATGAGTGTGATTAACAGTTTCCCTTATTTTCGGTTGCTTTTTCCACTATTTAATGTCGTTGCACTACATATTCTGTAGTGTTTAACAATGTTCTGTTCTCTTATGGGCTGTTTGGTTTTCCTCCATAGTTACTAATTTGCAATAACACTTGGTTTGCTCGGAACTTTCAAGTGTATTCTGGTAATAGTAATTGTGAGTTGGCATGGGATGATCCTTTCCGGAGTAGTTTGTATTTTCTGCGTTAGTAATTTGCTGTTACAAATTGTTTGCTCACTGTTTGTGAGTGTATTATTTTGCCTTACAAATTTTTGGATAACATATAATGTTAGCTCTCTTTTGGGCAGTTTGCTCTTTGATATGACTATGTAATCGAGGAATTACATATGTTTTTTTCCTCTCGTAGTTATTGCGGGGCAGCCGTAAATTATTTACTCGTTGAATTGACTGTGGTGGTTTTGAACTACGTAATAATTCAGATGATATGGATTATCCTAATGTTGCCTTTTGACTGTTCCCTCGGTCATTACTGTTGAATTGAATTTAACTGGCAGTCTTTGGTATTGCAGTTTTATGGTAATATACTAAGATAGGAAGTTATTTTTATCGTTGAGTTGCTATTGATAGCAACTGCCATTACTATAGCTACCTTTCGGCAGTTTTTAAAATAGCGATTTTATTCTTATCCTGGCAGTTCGCTCTTTATCTCAGTTGTCTTCAAGCGCAGTATGATATATTATACTTATGCATACTTCAGCCGCAGCATGGAGTAAAAAAATTCCACACAATTTTGAACCAAAAGGTACAAAATATCCCCAGTCGATGAACCGAGTCGATTTGGAACTTGGGGTTTTCACTAGAAATGTTGTAAAAGCACCCAAGTTGTTTCTTTTTCAGGTATTTCCTTTAATTACCGGCCATCCGATACTACTCCCAACAGACAAGTTTTCCGTGATATTATGGTTTTTTGTTTATAGTATAATAGCGTGATTTTCCGAGTTTTTTTATTGCTAGCTTGTATTTCAATAAAATTAAGCTAATACACAAAGTAATTTTCAGGATGAGCATCCAAAATCGTATGATTTACTTTATCTCCGCCAGTCTATGGAGCCAGCACCTCCTGATACAACCGCAATGACCAAGGAGATCATACTAAGGATGACCATAGACTAAAGCTCACAAAACACAATACCATCGTACGGTAAGGACATAACTTCAATATAAACCATATAACATATACATACTATATTCTTCAAGCAAAAACATAGTTAACATATTTACGGGTTCAAGCAAGGAACAGGCGAATAAACCTTTGGCGTCTATTATCATGCAAGGAGGTTATCCCCGAACATGACTATATTGATTACAAATAAATAATCCAATGAGTGAAAATCCCTCTTTTTTTATATGAAAAATGATATAATAAATTACGCATTGTGCATGCAGTTTTCAAAATGTACCGGCGGAGCAGTCGTTTGCTATGGGGCCCCAACAGCGTTAACCGAGATTCACTAACTTGAGCAATACTCCGTTCGAGCTTAAATTTTACTAGAAGTAATTTTAAATTTCTGTTTTTTCCATGGTGAAGCCAACATTCTTCTTCCACGCAGATCCACGTGCATGCACGCATGAGTAATAGGCAGTATATATCATGTAATAATAGTTTAAACTTTTTTTTGGCATTGGCAAAACATTATATGCTGCCTATTATTTATATGAGTATGCGCTTGGATCTGCATGGAAGAATGTTTATATTGAAGTTATGTCCTTACCGTATTGAATGGTATTGAGTTTTGTGAACTTTAGTCTACAGTAATCCACAGTATCATCTCCTTTGTCGTTACTGTTGTATAGGGAGGTTGACCGTATAGTCTGACGAAGATAAGAAATATATCTGGTTTTAGATGCTCATCTTAAAAATCGCTTTTTGTATTAGCTTAATTTTATTGAAATGAAAGTTTGCGATATGGGAACAATCATTATATTTATTATATTATACACAAATGAGCAAAATATCACTGGAAAATTTGTGTGTTGAGTGTAGCGTGGGATGGTTTAAGGGTAGAGTTGAGAGAGAACGTCTGAAATATAACTAAGATAACAGAACACAGATTTTAACGGAATAAGATTTGCATTTTACTTCTTAGGGATCTGTTTTTCGCTGACTGAGAAAAGCTTATGATGAGTTTACGATCAGAAATAACGCCTGAAATCATAGCTGGTTATCTGGCCGGCCCGGCCCGGCCTGGGTTTCAAAATTTCAGGCCGGGTCTAGCCGGTAACCGGATCTGCCTGAAACAGGTAAAAGAAGGGAGTTAATGTCATCCACAAAAGTAGGGACCGGCACCCGCTAACTTGTTTTTCGAAATACGACATACATCCAACTTTTGAAAAGTTCGATGTTTTTCGATAATTTTGAGCATCTTAAGAGGTTCGGAGCGCGCTGGAATTTTTGAAATTGAGTTTTTCAAAACTGCAACGTATGATTTTGTTCAAATTTGTAATATATAAAGACAAATATGGTAGAAACATTATATTAAAAATTTGGAGATGTACGAGTCTTAGCGTTCGCGGAACAGCTGCTTTAAAAATTTCAAACCAGCAGAACTATTTTTTAGTTACGAAAAAATGTATATTATTCGAACCATTTAGCAAGAAACTTGACATCACTAGCTATCGAAATATATATTTGTTTTTGCAAGAATTTTAGTTGGCACGTGAGCTATGAGCATTTCAAAATTGCTCCATTTTTCTTGGGTTACGGTATTTTGCTTTGCCTGCGAAAGTTAACTTTGCAGTGCGCGCCGAGAAAGTGGGCGGGGCGCCGGTCCCTACACAAAAGTCCCAAAACAGTTTTCAAGACGATTTCATTCCCTAAGAGGGTAAACTTATAAAAAATTTTCTTTTTTCCGAAAGATTTGAAATGATTTCCACGCTGCGGCTGAAGTATGCTCTTGGGGCTATTTGCTTAATACCCAAATGTTCTTGCTTTGAAGCTGGGGAGTTCTAGTATAACACTAAAGACCTGGTTAGTCTTTAGTGTTATACTAGACGGATTTCTATTATTATTATAACCGGAACAGTCTTCAGTTGTGTTTATTGTGCGGTTGTTCGGAATTGATCTGTCACACAGTTCATATGCTCTACTTTTGATTACAATGTTTCGTTATGGACTAAATCATTATTTACCTAATAATCAGTCATTGCACATTTCAATTCCGTCTTACTAATTCACAGTAACGACTTTCTTGATGGTTTCTAATCTGTGGGATAGGTTACCTTGTAGTAGCCCTGCAATTAATGATTTCACTCTTTATTTTGGCTTTGCCAGAAGGTTTTTTGTTTCCTTTTTTGTTGGGTTTAGCCGTTTTCTTTTACTGTCGGGAAGCTTCCTCTTCTGATTGGTCTCCAGTTTGAAGAGTCAGCGGTTTCCGTCCCATACCAGCCCTTTGGGCTTTCGGTTTTACTATCTAGTAATCTCATGACATTTCAGAGAAGTCTCTCTTTTCTGTTATAGTTATCTAAAATCTCTAGTTATGCGTTGATGTTTCCTTTCTTGTCTACTCTTTGAGCTTACCTGCAGGTTAAGTTTGGAATATTCCTTTAGTTGGTGTATGGATCCATATAACAAACGCTTTTCATGTGGGTTAATTGACCTATCATCTATGCTTCAAATTAGCTATTGTTATCAATTCGTATTATATAAAAAATATTATAATTCAATGAATATCTTATAATATAACATTTTACATCTTTAGTAGTGCATGAGAGTCTATTGCACAAAGTCGCATATTCTACTTGAAAATGATACCGGTGGTAAGTTGTGCTACTCTAAGCTAGACGGAAAATGTGAGGATTATCTAGCTAGTGGTAAGGTGACTATATATTCCGTAAGTATATTTGCTTTAAGAAGTTATTCCTGATGCGACATTGTGTGGTAGTGCTGATCTCTTCCTCGGATCTCTCAGTTGTGATGATGTAGCATATCTCTTCTTTGCAACTTCGGTCAGCGCTGTTGGCCATTTTGCATCCGAAAAGGTAGTCGGGGTCGGATACTTTTCACACAAGCATTTTAAGGACACATTTGCCATAAACAGAATTAATCGAGTGAAGGCAGTATCAGTATGTAGCGACGCAAGAGTGATAAAAGAGGTCCTGGATGAGTTGGCGCCAAGCAGTCGTCTGAAATTAGGCTCCGAAAAGTTAATGAGATTTGTTCAGGATAAATTGGGTAATTGTGTTAATAGTTATTTTAATAAGCACTATTTGCAGGTTCCTCGAATAGTTTAGTCGATGAAACCTTGCGGTTATTCAATGACCATCCTGATTTTTATTACTGTTTTGAGCGGGATATAACGAGGTCCACTGAAAAGTATGTGAGCTGTGAATCTTAATTCTACTTGTGAATTCAGATATTTTTCCGGATTGTCTTCCCCTGATGATCGGTTTTTTTGGAATAAACATATGTTGTCGTCGGTGTTTGATTCGAAACTTGATGACTCAACGAAAAATACATGGTAATTCAATATATAAAGGTCTTGAGTATCGCTTTTTGCAGGTGCGTCCCCATCATCCAGGGCTTTGTGACTTCTGTAGAGTTGTCTCTACACGAAGATCCTATTATTCCCGCTGTGTTAAATTTAACTCTGATATCAAGGCGATCCGTTCATCGAGCAGGAGCGCGTTACCTTAGAAGGTTATATTAACTCATGTGGTCAATAACTGTGTTTTGTTTCAGAGGTGCTGATTGTACAGGTCACGTTGCCAATTTTGTCGAAACCGAGCTTCTTTTAAATATATTCAACCATCAGCTATCATTCATTCAGGTATGATTTAAAAAAATAAATAGTCATATATGTATGGTTTAGATTAGAGGATCCGTACCAGTTTTCTGGAGTCAGAAGGGCTTCAAATATAGGCCTCCATTAACAATAGATAAAAGCATAGAAGAATCATTACCCGTCTGTTTAGAGGTAGTTAGTAAATTATCTGTCAAGCTCATACATATTTTCATACGTCCAGCATTTCAATGATGTTCTAAACAACTATGGTTCCCCTATAGTTGTGCTAAACCTTGTTGATCATACCGGCAGGGAATTAAAACTTGCTGAAAGTTACCTAGAGGTATCACATATTAGGGCCCTATTTTATTATGGAGATTGTTTCAGCACTGTCTTAAGATGGATACAGAAAATGTTAAATACATATCATACGATCTTCACCAACATTGCAAAGGGCTAAGATTTGATAAGGTGTGTTTAATAACTTCGGATAAAATATTAACTCACCTTCTTCAGATATCAGCTCTTATTACTAATCTTGAGGAGGATTTGACATCAGTTGGATACTGCTGGGTTGATAAAACAGGTAATTAAAAACTATGGTTTTTACTATATATAATTTTAGGAGAGGTTGTACGTAGACAATCTGGAATTGTGCGGACAAATTGTGTGGATTGTCTTGATAGGACGAACGTCGTTCAGGTACATCAGTTATACTGTCGAGGAATTAATGTGAATTATAGGGTGCAATATCTCAGTTTGTTTGCATGCAGCAAGCTCAGAGACTGGGCATTTTTGGTCCCTTGACGAGTCCTCCTGATGCGTTAGTAAACGTGTTGCAAACTATGTGGGCTGACAATGGAGACGCTATTTCAACGCAGGTTTGATGGTCTATGCTAGTTTTTATAAAAGTTCTCGTTCAAGTACGCTGGAACCGCTGCTTTGAAAGGAGATGTAACTAGAAGTGGAGAAAGACGATTTACTGGAATTATGAAGGATGGATATAACTCCGCCTCAAGATATTATCTTTCTCATGTCCGTGATACTGCGCGGCAGAGAGCTATCAATTTTCTTTTGGGAGTGCCGGATCAAGGTTCCATTTCCTTTCCTGACTAGATTTATGCTATTCATAGGTTCCGAATCAATGACAGAGTCTTCGGAACTAGACGAAGAAGAAGATGAAAGTGTTGCACGGCTTGTTTATGAAACTGTTCATTTTGTTATTCCTGATGGAGATATTTTAGTCGGTGAGGCATGTTTTCAATAACTAAAATCCCTTTTTTGTTTAGGAGGTTGGGGTCTCATTGATTCTCGTGGTGATCAGGATGACAGTGTAGATTCAGTAATTCTACTGACAAGGTATAGACGATATTCGAAGAATTTAATTTTGTTTGTTGCAGATCCCATTTGTACATTGCTTGCTATGATGAGGAAGCTGAGAAACTTCTGGGGGTGAAAATTATTCCTCTGGATGATATTGTAGCTTTGGAAGTATGAGCTATCAAATAACAACAGTATTTAATATTATTTACAGCTTGGCCGACAGTCTAGAAATGGTCGATTGCACTTGAAAGTAACTTGTAACAGGAACTGCCAGGTTTGTCTCTCTTCGAATTTCATTTTTTTTCTTGTTTTTAGCTACGGTATTTATGGATATATTTATAGGAGTCATGGGCCTGGAGAGCATCAAAAACACGTCTTTTCAACAGTGTCGCCATTCGTCTAAAGACGCAAGCAGAGGCCGACGAATTCCTAGAATCTGTAGCTGAACAAGTAAGCTAGCTGATCCTACTTTAAACTTTTACGTTTTTAGATTTCTGTCACAGCTGGCATGTTCACCGGCAGTGACTTAAAAATTGACTACCCACAGCGCATTGTCATCAGTGGCCGAGAAACAGCTGCCAAGTTAGTTATTCCTAGACTAATTTTTTATCTACTTCATTTTAGAAAGATGATTTCATCTGTAACTTCTGCTCTCCGGTTAAGAGGAAAACGGAATGCTAATAATTCCAAAGCTGATTTAAGCCAAATCTGCAGTGAGTTTGATCTTGTATTCGGAATAATTCATATTTTGCAGCTCCGGATAACAACGCTGGTGATTCCGGGATGGGAACACCTGTAGAGGATCTACCATGTGATGAAAGAGAAATGGACAATGTAAGAACGGGCTTCAGAGATGACACTAATATTGCCAGCAACGACACATTAGAAGTGATGACTGAGGTTTGTCAGATTTTTCTTCTGTGTACAGGTAATTTGTAGTTCCGTTCGTCAACTTCGGATTCACGACTTTCGGATCGTTCTTTTGGATTGATGTCGAAGATTCGTTCACTACGCGGTACAGCTCAGCATAATCAAGTGGAGAGCGCACCATCTCTCGGAACCTTTGGGCGTATAGTGAACTCAATGCCTTTATCAGGTACCAAATTATTATTTCTCTGAGTTTATATTTAGTATATTATTTCTTCAACTTTAATAATCTAAAATCATTGTATTTATTTGTTATGTGCCTCTTTTCTGTATATATGTTTTAACTAACCTAACTAACCTTGCTTTAAAATAGTATTGACCACTTGAGCTTAGTCTGTGATTATTTTTTGGTGTTGTGAATTCATAAATATTCTTTAAATATATATTTTTTTCGTGTCTATACATAAAATAGGATTAATGTTAATGTGTTACTGTTTATTGTGGCCACGAGTGGGAGCTTCCCGTTCATACCCAGGGACTGGATAACCCCTATAACATATAAGCAGGTAGTGGATACCCCCAGTTACACCAGATCAACCTATCACATTTTACTTTATTTAAGCTCTTGCTGTATTTTTTTGGTTTAGCATTAATATGATACATCCTTTTCTTGAACACTATCTTTAATTTTTGACTTCGAGCCTTGTTCGCGGGATAGTCAGCGATATAAGATGCACCGTGTGCAGGCGAATGCACAACTCGCATAGCAGTTGTGTTATTGGCAAGTGGCAGGTGGTATTTTTTCATTTAGAAGAATTCACTCATCATAGACTTGTTCATAAAAGTAACCAGACTAAATAAGATGTTCCCCTCCACATGTCGTATGCCAAAGGCTACATTTACCGTGATACGGCCTGCATCTGATATATTAGTTGGCCATGTAGCGGGGACACCGGAAATACCAAGCATTTCACAAATGATTACTCATGATTTTTTCTTCCATATTTACCATGATTACTTATTAGACCTCCTTTCCGTATTCAGTTTCATAAGCTTGGATCAGCCACCAATTTCAGGCTCCCAAGCCTATTTTATTGTTTTATACGCCCCTTTCGATGGATTTGGAACTGAAATTGTACTAAGAATGTAATATTAGCTTGAGAAAATCAAAAGTTACATCACTTTTTTTAAATTCAGGTTTTTTTCGGATACTTAGTGCAACAGTTGGATACAAGCACCGATGCGCTTCAGGTATAAACAAAAATGGAGAACAATCCTTTATTTTATATTTAATAAAGACATATTAGACCCAGAAAGGCCCCTCTGAGATTCCCGATGTCATACTCTTATAACTTTTACCATTCCATGTAAATGTCATTGGCGCGCTGCGATGTTTCAGAAGACCCCGTCGGCAGTTAAACGATATGTAAGCTAAAGAAAGTCTGAGTACTCCAAGTAAAACTCGCAAATTAGTTATATTCTTTAACTTTAATTAATTGTTTCAGAAGAATAATTTAGATGCGGTGTTGTTCATTGCATTATGGATTAGTTTGCTTCACGTTCTATTGCTCGGCCGCGCTCCAATAAAATTTGAGTTCGTACCGTATACCCGTACATAAGCCTTGGCCGCCGACTACAGTGTACAGCTTTTGTGCTTTTGGGAACGGTAGATTCGCCGTTGTGGACAGGGACTGCAAGAAACCAGAACTTCTTTGAAACGAGAATCTTTGTAGTCGCTTTCCAAAATAGTTTCGTTTTCTCCAATTTGGTTTTCTGGGAAGAAAGGGAACTTTGATGTAGCAACTAACCTCAATAAAGTAAGAAAACAACGTTGATTTCTTCTCCCACAATTGGTTATACGTGTGCTTAACAATGAAAGCGTTTCCGAGGATCCAAACAGGTAACACGGAAATAAACTTCGGTTCTAGATTGTTCGGAAAGTGGACCGGTTTCAAGCCTGGCAAAAGTGCGGGCCCGGTTGGCCGGGGCCTAGAAATGTTGATGGAGGGCCGGTCCAGGGCAACCCTGACCGGTTCTAATAAAGTAGAGCGGTCGCTTATATATTATTGCATACATGGCACAATCTTCACTTATTTTATATAAGTTATATATTCTGTCTATTTAAATTATACGTTCCATTATTTTATTTCCATTTCTAGTGTATAAGAAAGTCTATTCCTTCATTTATTTGATTAGTCATCATGGTTTCCCAACCAAAGAAGTCATTTGCGTTCAGTTCGATTATGGGACTTACGAAAAAAAAGAAGGTTCTATTTTCTCCAGTCTGCTGGGCCGGGCCGACCCCTTTCTTTTTGCGGGCCAAAAAGTGGTCTTTTTGCCTCTAAAAGTGACGTCACCGGGCCTAACCGGCCTAACTCCGCCCCTTCAAAATCTCGTCCCGGCCGGGCCTTTTGAATGGGCAATTTTAAATGTTGGCTCGGGTCCAGCCCGAGCTCATCGGCCCGTGCCTATTTGCAGTAGTTCGACGTGCAATACGTGAGGTATTGAGAATGTTTTAATGCCAAACTTTACGGCTTCCAGTATTCGAGAAATATGGGCCCGTTGTGCTGCAAAGTTTCATCTTTTTCTCACGTAATTTAGACCAGTTTGAATGAAGGTCTAAATCGGGTTAGGTCCCACAGCGAATCTAACGAATCGCACACATTTTGGGATTGGACGCTTGCCGCAGATCTGTTTTCAAGTGAGTGACGGCGGCGGCGACGCCAATTGATAGATCCCTTATGATTCCCTAGCCTTTGAAGTTCAGATGTTTCAGATTACACTGCAGTCTTCTTCTTGTCATGAACTATAGTGTGACACGGTTTTTCCCATAACGTCCCAAAAGAAAGAGAATTTTCCGTTTAATAAAAATCGAGATTTTTTGCATTCGAGATATTTGGGTTCAAAGATGCGCGCTCCCATTCACTTTGACTTGGGTTACTGCAACTTGCACTTTATGTTATAACACAACTTTTATGAACTTGGCTGCGACGGCAACTACTTTTCTTTAAAGAAGCGTAATTAGGTTCAAAATCATTATTTCTCTATCATCTAAAAACAGTTTTATTATAAAATTTCTCCCCTTTCGAGTAAAATAAACGAAATGAATAATTTTCATTACGATATCATCGCGCAGGTTCAAAATGTGGCTGTTTTTCAATCATTCAAATGTTCATTCAAATGGGTTGTTCAGTTTTTGAAGCCTACGAGGTTTGCCCAATGAAAACAATTTTTAGTTTTATATTGTTTATTTACAAATATTATACAGAGATGACAAAATAATATGACGATTTGTGTTTCCTATTTCTTCAACCAATGAATGTTCCTCTGATTGCGGCCAGACGATCACGGCGATGGATGCGTCTTGTAGGTGGGACAGTCTTCTTAGCTTCTTTCTTCAACTCATTCGACCAGGGCATTATATTTTGCCTGTTTAGGATAGCTGACCGTTTAACTCAATTGATGTTCCAGTAGCATGGCAGATTCCGTCACTGAGGCGAAAATAAGGCCGTCGTCTGAGGAAGGCATATTGTTGAGCCCCTAGAAAGTGTGAGTTATGTGGATGTTTGGGTTAATATTTTGTTTTAGATCCTCATGCTTTGATTTAATTCAAAGTCGCCTCTTCTCTTCTGCTCAAAATCCAGTCAGGAGTTGCCAGCAGTTTCGACTGCTTACCATTGAGTGAATCCAGATTTAGCCATACTTTTTTTCAAGGCTTTGCTGCAAAAGTTTCCCAATATTTCCAGCCTTTTTCCAGAACATATTTTCAATTGCAGAACCAATTTTTCAGCAAAAGAGGCCCTTCGTTATTTCTATTTCTTTCAGAAAAGCATGGTTTCTTTCCTCTGGCCCATTGTACATACTTGTCTGTGACATTTCTTATATCCATGAACAGCCAAATTATGATTTGCCAGCGAGCCATTGGAGGCCAATGATGAGACAATCGGGATCTGGCAGAGCAGAGCCAAGAGGTGTACAGCAGGCACCTAAAATACTACAATATAGCGGATAGTTAGTCTTTTATATCTATCAGTTTTGTTTCTAACCAAAATGAGTTACTTCTATGTTGCATCAAATCGCAATTTTTAGCAATCACATGGCGTTGAACAGATTCCTCCATTTTGATGGGATTAATTGCGACTGCATAGATTTACAGCGTCTCAGAACATCTCAAATTATTAGTTCCTATTACATATCATCCATTAAACTCACTTTTTCCAGCAGCCTGCCGTGACACCACCTGCCTGCCAGAAGGCAACCAAGATTTCCGTGTAGCTGATATTGACTGCCTATCTCGAGAAGATGAAGCGCGAACTCCAGTGGCCTTAATCCATTCCAATTTCTCACAGTATTTACTGTCACCAGATTGTTGAAAATATAATCCACCAAATCTGCAGGCCAACATCAAGCCGGGTGTTTGTCATCTCGGCGGGATCAGCACACAACTAAAAATATTGTTTTATTCCGATTTCTGCAATTTTGCACGCATTTTGCATCTCCTCTCTCTTCCCAAACTTACTTGGGATACGATGTTGACATCCTCGTTGTCCACGCTATCAACAGAGGACACGTGGCGCAGAAATTCGGAGATGACAGGGTAGCGTGCAGGGTGGATCGAGGCCTAAAATTACTAATTTTAGCTTTCCTAATGGTTTCAAATTTAATTTTTTCATAGAACTTCTATACTAGACGCTTTCATCCAGAACTTCCATCCATTTTCCATTTTCCATTTTGCCAGTCCATTATTTGTAGTTTCTCATTTTTTCTCATAACTAACCTCTAATATTGGCATAAAAATGTTTTGAAGACATTCTTCCAAACTGCTAACTGTCTTGTATTGGATCAGCTGGTGCAACCGTCGTGGTATCTGAAGGGAGTAGCGGACAGTTGGACGGATGAGATTGTTGTTGATGATAAAGTTTGCCAATCGCTGTAGTTCATTCTGGAAATACATTGTTATTTGTGTTTTCTGTGTCCATTTCTTACTTTATCTTTGCCATTTAGGCTCACTCTCACTTCAGTAAAGGTAGCTTCGCTCTCTCTCATGTCGAATTCACTGTTCAGCATTTCTCCCAATATACGACCATTCAGGTATCCTTCCTTGGAAAACAGCATCATATATCGGGCCATTTTCAAGACAGACAAACCTAAAAGAAATGTTATACTATTTGTTTTGGTTCTATTTTGGCTTTCTTATTCTACTCTTTCAAACACTTTCGGTTCGATTTCATTAATACAAAACCACAACTTTTGTAGCTAAATTAAAATTCTCTCCATTGTTAGAGCATCTATTGAGATTTTCCCATGCTTCCCAATTTCTTCCAAGTTCGCAGTTTTTTCTGATTTTCATGTTCTTTCTCATTCTTTCTGTTCTTCTTTTCCATTAATCTCTTATATTGTCCATATTACACATATCCCATACTTACTTTCTATTGAAGGCAGGAACATTGTTCATAACATCTTCGGCAGCATTCATTTGGAGCGAACTTTCATGAATAAACTCCTTTGCTACACTTTGACTATCGAATAATTCTGCTAGAGTAGATGGGACTCCACTTATCTGTAAATATTTTATATAGCTTCGTTGTACAGTGTTGAAGAGAAGTAGAACCAAGGGCGTCAACTTTGAGCAACCTGGAAAAGTAACTCACCAAAACAATTTTTTCAGAAGAACTCAGATACTTATTTATAGTCGTGGCCACGATTGAAGGTCTTGCGATGGCCCCCATATGGCAGTGGAGGTCCATCTAAATTATTGCGTTTAATTCCTTTATTTCATTTCTGCGCCATACCTTTGTAGTTGTATTCAGTGGCTTTGGGGTTCTAAACTTCTTTTCGGTTCCACTGAACTTGTCCAGATATTCCAAAAAGCTGGACTCCTCTTTGTTGAGATAGTGTAATATCTTCTTCGTCCTAAATAAATTGAATTTGATTGAGCTTCGTTTGCTGTTTCTTACAAATTGCTGTCATTGTTAAGAACTGCGTAGTCTTCTAGCTGCATATTTAACATTGGAATAGACAAGTGTTTCATATTGCATCTGTATCCATTTGTATCATAAATCTGAGTTACCAAATGACATTACAGCTTCATATTGTGCAGAATTTCTGCACTCTTTGTGCTTCGTTGCATAGATTATTGTGTATCGTTTTGGTCTTGTATAACAGGCAATCATGTATTGTTGGTTGATGTAGAGCTTATTTGTTGTTTAACCACACATTCCGTAAGCAATAAATGTGATTGATCGGTCTCGTCAGTGTGTAGTCTCTATTTCTGCGTTCAAGCTATCAAGTGCTCTGATAGTTTAGAAAATTTGGTGCATCGGCCGGGAATACTCTTACTCTTATAGTGCGTGTATTTCAAGACAATAACTCAATCGGTTCAATAAATTATTAATTGGGTTTTTTTCTGCCAGGCAATACGCTTTGTATCTTTGCACCAGAGTTAGGGGGTTTCTGCTTTTGCCAGGTCGCTCTCTCTCCCGAAGATTTGCAAAATATCTTACGTGAGCCGGTGATAGCCTCTTTTGGACTTTA
>JAQGAV010000297.1:0-37331 GCA_034691345.1 Phasmarhabditis papillosa
GAATGGCCGAAGCCCTGCCTCGAAGAAATCTACTACTATTGTGATACGAGTGATACAGGAAATAAAATACTTTTTTTAATACAGGGCTTAGGTTTTCACCGGAGTAAACCAAATCCAAATGAACAGGACAAGCTCGATTAGATAAATAAGAAATTCTAATTAACTCATTTTCTTAGTTTGCAGTATCAAGAAACACAAATGTTTCCTAATCTCAATAGTCTTTTGCTTTGGCTTTCAAATTTAAGAAAACATCCATTTTCTCATATTTATACAGCCAAACATTGTGTGTGAGCTGTCTTATTTATGCGAAATAGAAGCATTGTTGTTAGTCTTGTTTTGTAAACAATATTATTATTATTATTCTTATTTTACTAAGATTATTAAAAATAATTAGTGAATATCAGGTCGGACAAAGGGTTTTCTCAGTGTGAAAATTATTCGGAGCCGCAAACAGGAACGAAAGCATTGAAGCATGACGAATAGGGGAGTTTGTAGGACAAAATAATAGAAGGTTCAGGAGAAAAGACAAGAAATATTTTATAATTAAAGTATTTGAATTAATCAAATATTTTATAAAGTAAGTTATAAAAATTAGTGAGGCCAAACTCTTGCTCTCTTGGTCTGTATCGAAAGATAATATTCCGGCGCGGTATCCTGGAGGGCGGCGGAGTCAGATTAAAATGAATGTACTTTTGATGAAAAGGATGATTTTAAAGTAAAACCGCTACTCACCAGGATGCTGCGCAGATAGGGTAACTCTCAATACAGACTATAGCAAAAAGAAAGACTGCACTATCAAGACCTAAGTTTTACTATCTAGGCATCTATTCAAAGCAACTGTTAGATATAATTGATTCTTGAACCATGTTACGGTTTTCGGTTTCTTTGATTCTAAAATCAACGATTCATTGGAATTCCCCAGCTGCTTTTTGGGCCTAATGCTTTCAATAAGACAATTTAAGTCGATTGTTCAGATTGAAAGTTTGAAAAACATTTCCGGTTCGGGGTAACAAAAATAGTAGCATCATTATATAGTCTGATTAGAGAGCAATAATGGAGTGTTAAAAAATGAATCTCATTCAAAATGGCTCCGAAAGTATTCGAACACCGAAAATATACGCATTCCATTATTCCGTCTTGAATCACACTATATTTCTAATTCGAATTCTAGAATAACCTGCTTTAAGCAAAATCAGTGTTTTATTTTGGCTTTTACATTTTCGGTCCAGTTTACGATACAATTTATTGTACACACGCTCTTTGACGCAATTAGCTGCCTACGCTTATCTACTTCAATCAAAATTTCTCTATTTTTAAGTTTATTTTTACTGCACAACATTTTTAAATACACTTTAAATACTGGCTGGCAACACAAACTCTCAATTAGCCAACTGCCGAGTATGCAAAACATGGCAATTATTTAGCACGCGTTCTACGCATCCACGTATTTAAATGCAGTACTTTTGTTTTAAACGAAATTGCTATGGAATCTGGGAGTTTTGAATGAAATTCTTAGACCTGAAAACAAGTTTTCGTGTCGAAAGTTTAGTAGCTGAATAGGTAAGGAGATATGTGGATAAATAATGCAGTGTTTATATAAGGGGGGAGAAATAAGTTATTAACTCTATTGGGGGTATGAGTAAGCCATGAGAAGATGGGAATCAGCAAATTATTTCAACGTTAGCCCACAAGATTCAGAAGTGCAGATCCGAAGACAACGTGGAAGAAATCTGCAGCTACTCTTTGAAACTACTAGCAGGAACTGTAAAAACAGCCATAAATAGCATTTTTATTAGGTTTTGAAGTTAGTGTATTGTATCTTTAAATGCTCGAAATTGAGAAACTTCACTCACTGAGTTCAAGTTAGAATCTTTAAGCTCAGTTGCGACTACTATTTATAGTAGGGCTTAACTACAAAATGTGAAAAACGATTTTACATATAAGAAAAAACCGTGTCTGATATAACGAAACCCAAAAAGAATACCTACGATAGGCTAAAAATGATCTGGAACAAAATTAAGCGATACTACGAGATGGGGTTTTTTTTCATAGGTGATTAGCGTAGCTCCGAGACTGCAGCCTAAAATAGATTTGGATGGCCAGCGGAGTTCCTGGATTTCAAAAACAAAGTTATGTCAAGTGTTTGCATTAGAAGATGACATTACAACTGAGAAGACAACAAATTGCAGTTATTTTAGGCCTGGCGAGTTGCTAAATATATTGGAGATCAAAAATTCAGGAGTTTTTTGGACCAGAACTTTGTGTTGAAAGAAAAACTTATATACAGTTAAGGCCTTTACCGTAAGGGGTTCATCTGTTACTGAGATGCTTGGCCATAAATTTACTAGTGAATATGGTATGTTTTTAATGGCCTGGCTTTTATAAACTCGGCTAATAAGGGACTTGACAAAACATATTGCTAAATGTATACAACCATATAGCCAGCTAATTATAAGCGAATCTCTCAACAATAATATATTACTGGTTAGATTAATGGAAATTTCAATTCAAAACACCTATACATAAACATATAAATACTTGAAAAGTTGACTAACAAGTTTTTCAAATCATTTTTTGAAAAATTTATTCGACGCGGAGGAGTTTTGATTTGATTTGAATAGGGCCTCCTCGGCTTCTTGGTCGCTGAGTGGAACAGGTGTATAAGCCTTACAAAGAACCCCATAAGGTAATTATTAATACATTTATTAATATAAATGTCAAAAAGGGAACTCAAAGATTAATTTATTATAATCAAATGCGAAAATAGTAGCATAGGGTGTTGAACTTGGACTAGGTAATGTTTCACTTCTACAGTAGCGTGTCTGAGATTTTCAAATATATTGTTAGTGCAAACTGTTTAAAAGGGACCAAGCGCTTCAAATTCTTATAAATTAGTTTAAAAAACCTGAAGTACTCAGTTTAGGATGATTTCTCAGTTAGAACAGTCTAGTTTTCTATAAATTTAAAGTTTTTGCTCAAAATCAATGTCAAGTTGCTTGTATAAAGCAAAAAATTAGGTGCGAAACAACAATCAAAAACTGCATTCTGACTAGAAAATTACATGAAACATAGGATTTGAACCAGAATGGAGTTCGAGAGCTTTCCTGAATAGAAAGTTATCAATGTTGTTATAGTCTATATCAAGAACGAGTTTACCAACGCAATGTTCTCGGAAGCGGTGTTATATAGTCCGATCCAAGAGGAATAATGGAGTGTTACTTGTGTATTTTAAGGAAATTTTGCGTATAATTTCGGTTTCGAATACTTTCAGGGCCATTTTCAACCAGATTCTTTTTTAACACTCCATTATTGTTCTTGAATACAACTATATAAAAATGAATGAAACAATTAGTGGATTGGGATTCTTTTCTTTAATGTGCTGCAAAGGAATACTGGGCTGGAAAGCTATCTCTTGCCACAACTAACCATAAATGATGAATAGTATACAACATATTACAACATAAATACTTATATACTACTAATGATTACGTACAAATTGATGAATACACCAACTAATCCGGGATATTTAAGCTCTTCTATGACTGGTTCAGCTACTAACAGATTTAGCTGACACTGCAGCCGAAACCCTGTCATATATACTCTGAAAACTCCAGAAGATCCAAAACAAACTGCCCTCCGTGACGCCATAGTTGATCTCTCAAGCTAGTGGTTCTGATTGAGAGCTGAACTTTCCACGCAACATGAATATTTTATTATAATATTTTATTATATTTCCATGTGAAAAGCGAGCAAAACATTTCTACACATAGTGGATTGTTGTTGGTGAATACAATTAATATATGAACCGCAAAATAGAAAATGGAGCAACAATGAAGCAAATAATGGTTAGAGATGTGGAGGTATTGTTGCAGAAGAATTGTCGTATCATAAGCTATAGTCTATAACAAACAAAAGACAACAGAACGCGGTGGTATACATAGACTTCCGCATTTGCGTATCTGTCTTTTTCTGCATATGATACAGAATAAAACTAGTACAATAATATTTTTCTGATAACAAACAAAAAATTGCGCATCGAACCATATAATGGAAATTTAATTTTGCCACAGAAAGAGCGGTTTTCGAAACCTTGAACAACACAGCTCACTGCTTTCTTTTTTGTTATGGGCTCTCGGTTGTCACTGCAGTATCGCCGTATTAAGTTAAAAGGTATGTGTTTTTTTACAAAAAAGGCAGAACTCACAGATAAAAGAAGTGACGAAAATAGAAAAAAAATTAACTGTTTTGAAGGCGACGGCCAAATTTGTCAATTCAAAATAGTGCCGTTTTGATGGTTCTCCTTATTCTTGATGGTTACGCAATGCACATATGAAAGATTACTGTATTTCAAAACATTTGACCAAACTTTACTGATTGAAATTCGAAAATTTCACTTGAAAGAATGATGTAGTTATGTGAAAGAATACGGTGTTTGAATACGTTTTGTGGAAAATTGAGGAAATTCAAATAAGTGGATGAAATAGTGAAGTGTTATATTTATAATCTATATAATTGAACACATAGGACAGATCAAATAATGACTTTAGAAAAAGATTCCGTTTCAAGAAATTTTTGGAGATAATTCTTCTGGACGACAGCAGTGTAGTTCTTAAAGTGCCACATTCTAGACTGACATCCTAAACTCCAGAATTTCAATATTAAAAACCAAAAACTAACCCAACTGCAGGAAAAACAGATAATTAGAGTTTTTAGAGAAGATGATTTACTTAAACTTTATATTCAAAGTCTACGACTATTCAGAAGCTTTATAGATATTAGGAACTCTTTTTAAATGTGAAATATTTTGGAAAAGAAGATAAATATTTAACTTGTCGGATAAATCCACGTAATACCAGGATTTATTCAAAAGTTTCCAGCGGAGTATTCTTAGAAGAAGGGTTGTTAGAAACGTTTCAGTATTAAAAGAGGTCACAATCCATTGATTTTTACTAATTTTTATTTAACACAACCTCTCTCCAAGGTTTTGCGCTGGCTGGAAACCTAACTCTTTTATAGTCATATTCCACAGTAATAAGGCCGTGTACGCTGCGTATTTTTTTGATTTTCAACACCGCTTCCATTCATTTCGCTTTCATTTTCAGCAAAAACTCTTTTACTTTTGAATCTTTTGAATTTTGAACACGGCCTTATTACTTTTGAATCTGACTATATGAAACCTATTGCAGGAGAGACTATATCTAGAGGTATGAAGGTTCTTCCTTCTATGGAATCCTACAAAACACTGTTTACAACAGATGGCTGCTAAACGATGCAAAAACTGCTTTTAAAAAGCGGCTTCCATGCTAGCAATTCTTGGTTCTACAAACCATAGAATGCCATAACATAGCTAATTTTGTTAAGGGCGGTTGGATATTTGAGATACTTTCTAGTTTATTAGCTAAGCCGAAATAAAGAAGCCTATTAACGGAGAACTAACGCCTACGTAAATAAAAATACACTTTTAGAATGTAAAGTTCGGAAAACAGATTATATATAGTATCAGAAAAACATTCTCGTTGCAATACAAAGAGCATAATAATGTTAAGACTAAAATAGCTTCAAAAAGTTTGATAAACTTTTTAGAATATAAATAGAAAAGTTGGATATTATCTCTTGCTAGAGCCTGCTTGAAACCGCGGTATCATTCGAAGCGGCGATGTTAAAAAAGAATGAAAATAAAATTATTGGAATGAGATCTATTTTTCTAAAAGATCACTTCTATTTACATTCTTGATACGGCGAGTAAGTCAGGTCTTTACAAAGTTTTGAATAGACTTATGGTTAGGCTTATAGAATTCTTTAGATAATTAATTAAACTTATAAAATATAGTAAATTAACAAAATAATAAACTTAGTCGAGTCCTCCTCCGCAGTAATCTTGTTTGTTGTATTATTTATTGTTAGTGGAGAGTGTAATTTGAGAATAACAAGGCCTAGCCTAGCAGAGGCGGATTGCAAACTTGTGATCTAGTAATTATACAGATGTATAAATAGAAATAACAAGTTAGTAAAAGAATATATGGTCTGTCTTTAATGAGGTTTGGGGTTTGTATGTAAAAGCATTTTTCTTACAATTAGTGAATACAATAACTTTAAATTTCTGCGACGTATGGTAAAATTTATTCTGGAATCTTCTGACCAAGGACGGCTCCTTTCTAACATTCAGACTTTGGATGCACGAAACATGCGATAGATAAGATGCTTGCTTCCCAAACCTTCTGCAGCTACGGGGAGTGGAGCCCAAGGATTCAAAAAACCGTCACAGTTCTTCTTCCGTTTTCCGCTTGTTGTAAATTATTTTCTTCGGAACGTATTTTTGGTAAGATTCTAAATTGGTTACAGTTTCCAACTGATGTTATAGTTTTCCGCAAAACATATGTTCACGCATCAAGTAACTATATACGGTTGAATTATATAATAAATGTTATTCTTAGAATCGAAAAAACTACCTAGACGTATTTAATAAATGGCACATTCTTTACACTTCAGCGCATTCGTTTAAACTTGGGATTATGGTAAATTGTAGTGCATAAACGAAATGTTATTAATGCTGGAGTTTCATATAACCTACGTAATTAGGTTGTGGAGGACGTGTACTAGTCGAAAACATATTATTTGCCAGGGACAATTCGGAAAATGTCTTTGATCGTGGAAAGGAGACTTTAAATTTAAAGTTTGTAACATCCGGTCCTGAGAAACTTATGAAAAGAACTAAGAAAATTAAGAAAACAAACTCAAAATGTCTATTACGAAATAAATGTATCTTAGTAAAATAAAAGTATTCTTATAGTCGGATTCAAAAGTAATACGGCCGTGTTAATAAGCAGGGGTATTGTAATATTTTGTCTGAGTAAGGCAGAGCGACAGCAAGTTTGCAATTAGCTGATATCGCGTACGTAGAATGCCAGCAGGAGCAGTGTTAAAAATTACGAAATAGGCAGCATCATTACTTTTAAACCTGACTATAGTATTGTTTATATAGGAAAAAGGCTTTAGCAAGAACTGGTAATAAAACAGGTGAATTGTGACAGTAAACTTCTATATATAGGATTTTTAAATAAAGAATAAATATATATATACTTTTGTTAATGTATATTACTAATGGCTAGTACTTATGAATAGTATGCTTGAACAAAAAATACAAATGCTGGACTTTTATGTATCTGGGAAATGGCATAGGGCTGTAAACGGGCAAAAATCTAGCTCGAAATTTCGGTCGGGGCCGGCTTCGTGATTGTCCCGTAAACCAGGCTGTTTAATTAAATGCGATATGTTGTAGAAAAAACATAAAAATAAATGTACTTTTGAAGAGAGAAAAGGCTCCTAATGATTGTCCATTCATTTTATGTAAAATTGTTGCTCAACAATGTACTGCGCTGGAGACATGGTCTTCGACACATATTAAAACAAAAACAGTGTTTAAAACTTCAAAAAAAGTAAAATATTACAAAATTTGAAGAAAAATAGCACTTGAAAACGATTTTTAATCTTAGAAAACACCTATTTATGCAAATTCCTCAGGAACCCTCTGCGTACGTAGCTAATGGATAATCTGTTTTCTCTGCTATAGGTCTATTGTTTTTGCCAAATTTGCAGGAAAATACGATTTTTGTCTTCGAAATGTTTTTTTTGTTTTTTGCAAACAAAGTCTACAATTAAGTCTATAAAAGGTTTATAAGAGCAGTGAATTAAAGATAAAGATATGCTTCTTCTCAAAATGTATTATAATTGTAGATTAGATTTATCTGTGAAGATAAAAATAACATCTGAACCTATCAAGATTGTTGAATTTGTTGAATGAGTTGAATAAACCAACAGTCAATTTGTCGGTTTTCAGATTTTATGAGACATAGGATTAGGGAGCTAACGTTTCCCGAACATGTGATCGAAGTATCTCGATATGCGAGGGATACATTTTTGTTTAAAAACTTCGGAGTTCGGGCTCCGAGAATAATGTCGCACTTTGAATTAGATACATAGAAGCCAATCTAAGCCAAAACATTCCAGATTAGAATAATCTTTTAGAAATAATCCGTCGCCTACATAGTGCGTAGTGAAACCTTTCGTTCCCACTTTGATCATTCTTATTGAACCTTGTTCGAATTAATAGCCGACTAAACGCAGGGTGGCGGAAATGAGACGGCGGCCGGCCGGAAATCTTAGTTCAGCGCTTTTAAAGGAGGAAATTAAAAAAACGGATGTAACACCCTTTTAGCAGAATATGTAAAAAGATTGACGGAATGGCCTAGTGGTTAGCGAAGTAGCCATAAATTCTGAGATGGGAGAGGACAGGTTTGTTCGGTCACGGTAGCGGGCAAGAGTTGTTGGAAAAATTCACTTACAAAGGTAATAAGGATTCTGTTATTGAGCTGATTTAAAAAAACCAAATGCTCTGAAAATACTCTTCCTAGAACACTCGGAAAACTGGAGTTTGTTTCCACTACTATACAATCCTATAATTGATCATGAACATTATTAATTATTCAATAGTTTAGTTTTATAGCCTGTAGACATAGGCTAATTTTGTAGCGCAAATTCGTGGTAGCAGCGGTGTTAAATAGAAGAGAATATAGGAAAGGTGGATTGGGTGCTCTTCTTCAAGATAACATTCTTTTTTATACAACACCTTTTCTCCCCACGGCACGGCTCGCCAACAGAGACAATGGGGTTAAAGGACTGAGGTCTCATTTTAAAATTAAAGTTCATTTTTATCTGGAAAGCTTTAACCGAATTATTCAAAAAAAAAACTCAGTTGCATAGAATGAGCTATGGCCTTTCCAATGATATAAAAATTAACATGAATTGCTTAACAAAATAAACAAGGATATGAGCATTAAGATTTCACCATTTGAATTGGGTCTGTCCCGATACCTTAGGGCGCGGCGATCCGTGTCCCTGGAATACTGCGTGGAATCCTTGCTTTTTATACGGACTATACAAATATATGTGATCTAGTAATCTTCTCAGCGTAACCAACCCCTAATAAAATGATTCTAATAAGCACTATAAATTAGCTTTATTCTCCTAAAAAGCTGCCCTTCTGGGGATATTCGTTGTATTTCTCCGATAAGTGTATGGGTGGTCCTAATGGTGTTATTTGAGTACAATAGACACGAAAATGAGGTTCTATTTGGGAACAAAAGGAATTCTCGGGACGATTTGCGTAATCGAGCCTCATTATTTTGCGTTAGTGGAAAAATCTTGGTGAACCTGTGAACTGATTAAATTCAAAACATCTCCTAAAACATTTGTGACGCGGAACATGCACTTCAGAAGAATTACAACTTTATCATTGTAGCTGACGGGAATGTTCTCAACTTGTAACCTCAAATCTGAAAGGTACTCATAGTTAAAATTCTTTAAGTAAAGAACACTTTGACTTACGGGCACTTTGTTCTTGGTCTGGAGCAAAGTTAAGGTCGCTGGTCTGCTTTAAACAGTAACGCCTTTTAAAAAGTGAAATGGGACCCATTATAAGTTAGTTTCCTCAAACGTTCTAGACAAAAAAGACAACCTTAGAAAACGAGCTTACATGCTGCAGGAAACGTCGCATTACCGCGATCGCTTTTCAGCTGCTCTTAAAAATGCAACATTTAACTGGAATATTCAGAGCAACTATTTTGAACTTGTGCATAAGAAGGTTCACACTATAAAAGGACAACCACAATTATGTATAATTAAGATTAAGCCTAAGAAAAAGTAGAAAGAAAGGATTATTTTTTATTATTTATGAAACAAATTGGTTTTTGAACAACAGAGATACTTGGTTTAGATGTTCGGTTAGAGACTGGAGATATTTCACAACTTTAGAACTAATTGGAGTAGTGTTATTAAGCGTAACTAACTAAGATCCTCAGCTCTGAATGGATCCTTTGCTCACAATTCGTTACTAGGAGTAAGGGGTGCCACTGGGTCACCCTTGGCCAAAATGTTACGGCCCGAGCGGCCCCGGTTTGGGCCCGGTTTAGGATTTCACCAGGTGGGAAATAATGGCATCCTACAAGAAGATACATCACAACTGTATTGCCCTAGATCGGATGTTAGTAAAATTAAAATGAGCTTAATTGTGAAAATGTAATACCCCTTACTATTACGACTGTAATACCTCACTTTTTACCGAAGAGCGCATTTTCTAATAGCTTTCCGTTAATTTCCCGAAACTCTTCTGATTTCATCGAAAACACTCAAAATCTCCGGAACACATAGATGACATAAAAGAAAAAACGCACCAAAATAATCTCGTCTTCTTAATTTGTCTGGCTTTTCAGCCACTTTTAGCAGATTCTTTTTTTATCCGCGGAGAATCTCAAAAAGGGACCAGCTTGCCCACACAAAAGTTGAACTTTGTGTTTTCGAAATTAACTTTGAAGGTGGCCCTTTTTGGCGAGTTTTTTTCGGCCAAAAACAAGCAATTGTAAAGCTTCAAATGAGGTTCTTTTTATGTGTAAATGATCGCCCACTCAGAAAAGAACCAAAAAACAACTAGAGGAAGCCCGGTGGTCCGAAGTAGCGAGAATTATGTTGGGGGCCGGTAGTTGGAAGTGAAGCTGGTTGCAAGGTATGATTTTTGGATCAACAAGGTGTTAATGGGTTGGGGGGGGGTCTAAAAATAAGCAACTGTGTTTCCAAGTATCCTTGCACTCTCTATTGTACTAAAACCATTCTTTATTGAAATATAGGAATTCTTCCAAAGTTTGAAGCAGCCGATTCCCAGCACTATCTATCGAGGTTCAATAGAGTGATATAATACACGGTTCAAGGATACTTAGAAACGCAATTCCTCTTTTTTGAGCGCTAGTATTTTTGCGCGCGCGCACAATTTAAACGCGGGTAAATTTAGTGAAAACTTCGAACGACTTCGAAATCCGCGATCAGGTACCCTTATTGTCACGCGTAATACTATATTGTAAGTTCTGAAGTACCAAGCAACCTTATTTTCATAGCTTAAACCTTAATTTTAGCGAAAATTTGGCTATGTTCTATATAGAATACTCTTTTCAACGAAACATCCTGGATTTTTCATCCAAAAAAGTAAGCGAGCTTGTGCAAGAAGAGATGTGCTTGAATAATTGCTACATGAATATATGCAACGAACATTTTTCATGCATGTTAGTTGAATTATGACTTCCCCGAGCACCAAAAATAAATTTGAAAAGATCTATAGTCGAGAAATAGGAAATTATGTTAGAATGATGGGAATTTGATGGGTTCTGGTAAAACTGCAAGAAAGATGCAAAGCTATAGTTAGTCCGGGCTAGAGGATTGAATTTCAAATTACGGTAACTCAAGACAAAACTAATAAGTTTTTAAAACTCGAATGTTATTCTTCAGAGTTTTCCAACTAGTTCACAGGAAGGATAGTCCAAAAACTGCAACCCTTATGCAGAGAAAATGTTGCTACTTCTCGACATCCGTGGACAACTTTTTTGATTCAAAATCATGCGAAAATACTCAAAACGATGATTTAGCCTTGTGGTTAGGGCAGCGGTCTCTGAATCCGCGGGGATCTATGGCGCTAGGTTTGACTCCCCGTAGCTGCAGAAGGCTTAGTGAAGCAGCATCTTATTTATCCCATGTTTCCTGCCCAGAAGACTGGATGTCAGAAAGGAGCCGTCTCTGCTCGGAAGATTCAGGAGTGAATAGCCGAAACTTCGAGCAAATCTAAAGTTTGGAAGCAGTTCAAAATCCACTTGTTTGTGTATTCTGTTTTTTTTTCTCCAGTTTTTCCTCCTATAAGGAGTTTTTCCTCCTATAAGGAACTGGATCAAAAATGACCACGAGCTAAATATAATTCCGCGGTTCAGCGGAGCATAACACACAAATAAATAATAGAGTTATATTGCGGAATTTATATAATAATGTTGGAATAAAATATTAACGCATGAAGGGAAACTCAATTAACCGACGGATAATTGTTATTTCTCAGTTATAAATAACAGCATAACGGAATTAGGTCCTTCCTGGTAGCCATGAACCGGGAAACGGACGGAGACCCAAAGTCTAAATTAAATGAGATCCTGTTTATCCATAGAGCTCAAATTACTACTCAAAACATGGACCAGCCTGACCAGATTGTTAGTAGTTTTAGGAAAACAGAGTAATACACGGAAACAAAGCTAATTGAAGTGATGAAGTTGGACTTTTGTTTGGGGTTTGGGCTACTTTGGACCTTGGACGAAGCGCTGATTCAACAGCAAACCACAGCCGGTTTCTGAATGCCAGTTTTCCAGGACCCATATTTAGAGACGTTTATCACCTTCATGAATTCCGATTTTCAATCCACAAAAACCCTAGTTTAGACTTAATCTAGTTATACCTTGTAGATATTGAAATGACGCCTGTATGTTTTTTAACATTAGAGTAAAACAACAAAATGATAATGAATTTCCGAAACCACCGTTTGGGGGGGGGGGGTCGATAATTTGAGGGGATAACTTTATCCCCGGCGACAAACGTCTCTCCATATGGGGTCCAAGTTTCCTGGCATTGAACAATAAGATTCCTGTATACTGTTTCCAGAACTCAAAAAGTTTGCAAATATCTAATAACCGAACAATATTCCGGTATTATGTATTCGCGTTTGAATGACATTACTCGACAACCATAATCACAACTAAAAGGAACATTTTATGGATTAGCCTTTAAAAAGTGTTTAACTATATATTTTGCATAACACATAAACAGAGCTCTACGAAGATTGGTAGAAATTCCCTTTTCTTCTCGAGTTGGCAATCAAAAATCAAGCAAACTTATGTTAATCCGTTAATAATGTTTATGGTAGCAAGACTGTTTCTACAGTCAAAATAGGAATCGTGAGAGAGAAAACCTTATTGTTAGCAGAGAGAAATTTCTCTAACAAAAACGAGAAAAAAAAATGAGATGGAAGACAGGAATCTGTAATAGAACTTTGTGGATATTGCCTATAAGGGACAGAATTTGTTTGTTTGTTTCAAGAACAGCCGAGTTCAGCGGTAAGAGCCAACAATGTTACATAAAGTGATAAAAAGGTGATATAGTCTATAACAAACAAAACACCGCAGAGCGTGGTGGTATAAAGACCGATTTTTGAAACCTTAAACAACACCGCTCAGTGCAATCTTTTTTTTGTTATGAACTTTAACAATTGATAAAACTATACTTGATTCATTTTAAGCAATCATCTAACACGGAACCGTGTTGTTTGCCTAAAGATTAAACTAACTTCTAACCAAGGGGGATTGGGCTTTTATGAGACCGCGTTGGAACCGGTCAGTTGGAGGAATAGTTCAACTAAATGTATCTTTATATTTCTGGTGGTCTTCAACCTTTTAATTGGGAAATCAACTAATTTATTGGCGCAGCTGTTCAACAAAATCAAACTCAAAAACAAGAATGGAAATGTTTAAACGTAAAAAAATCATGTATTTAATCGGAATAATTATCGAAATTACTGTTTTTTAAAGATTTTGTTGTAAATCTGGTGCAATTATAGTATTATAAGAATGAGAGGTGAACAACTTTAAAGAGAAGGACATGGTGAAATATGAAATTGAAATAAAGTTGTAAAGTTATATTTTTGTTCTATTCTTTTTATTAAGTTCTCACCTAATGAGATTCTCCCGAACTGGGACTTGTATTTGTGCGTAATGAGTCAGTTGACTACTAATGAGAAGTAATATGAGGCTTAGCGGTCAGAAATCTGTTTTGATGGGAGCTTGGGTTTGGTTTAGGTTTAGGTAGAAATATGATCACTAAAGTTATTTACTGAAAATAGAGTTCAAAATAACTAAACAAACCTGGACAACAGATTCACTTAACGAACAGAATCAAAATCAGAAAACGCAGGTTTTTAAATCAAAAGTCTTTGGAAATTGAAAAACTTTAGAGTGTAAAGGAAGTTTTGAATACATACCAGACACAAATAACTAACCAGGGCTGGAAATTTCACAGGAAGGCCGGGCCGGGGCCGGCTTTTTGGAAAATTCGCCGGGGCCAAAATTTGAGAACCGGGCCGGCCCGGCCGGCCTTTTCCCAACCCTGGATCTAATATAGTTGGTCAGAGTTTGTCGAAATTGTTTCAAATTTTTAGAGTTTGACGCTACCATGTTAGTAATTACAGATGTACAAATACTGAATACTAAATTTAGATAGTTTGTTTCTTTCGATAAGGTTTTCCAAAGTAAAATAGTGTTTCAGTTTTCGGAAGCTCAGTTTAGCCGACCTGCTTGTTTAAACAGTCTTTGCTAAAAACTCCTCTCTAATACACTAAATGTAAGCTTTCCGCGATATAAATAAACTTGGGCGGTCCTTTCGGATAAAAGTATTAAATGTTAATTTGCTGCTTCTATTTTCGTTAATCGTATCAGATCGGAAAAGTTCTTTAAATGTCAACGTATTTGCATGATTATTTTGGAATTTGCTATTCGAGTTGTTTTTTGGTCTTTCAATAAAGGATAGTAGTCCACTTGCCAGTGTAACGTTTACAAAAATACCGAAAGATAGCCTTAATATAGTACGATTCAAGAGTAATAATTGATCTTTTGGAGCCATTTTGAGTCACCAAAGTGTCATATCGGGTCATATAGGGGATGTGATTGGTGTTGGGGGAAATTTTCTATATATTTTCATTTTACGAAAATTTTCAGCCATTTTAAAAGAGTTTCTTTTTTATCATTCCATTACTGTTGAATCGGACTATATATTTCATGAATCTGGGGCTCACTGACTCTGTGGTTAGAACCTTCGTCTAGTAAGCTAGAGGTCACGAGATCAACTCCTCCTAAACACCAAAGTTCCCTCGCAAAGTGCACAAATTTCTAGACCTCCTATATAATACATTAATATAACTATTATAAAAAGTATATAAAAGGAAGAGTAAAACGACCACTTGTCGCTGAATTTTATTAGCATAGTTAATGCGGAAAAACAATCGCAATTATGACGTTAAAATGAAAAGTTGGATAATATTTAGAGGAAATTCAAGACTGAAAACCAGCTTTTTTGAAGAATATCCGCTAAAAATATAAGCTAGACTAGGGCCGGCCGGGCCGGCCCGGGCCGGGGCCGACTTTTTGGGATATCGGCCCGGGCCGGGCCGGGCCGGGGCCGAAAATTTGAGCAACGGGCCGGGCCGGCCTTTTCCCAGCCCTGGTTTATTGCGATGGGTATAGTCAGTGCAAAGAGTAATGATGGAGTGTAATGAATTCAACGCCTCTTTTGCGAGCAACGCGCCAGCATCTGGCGGCTATTCTCCGTTTTATATTGTACATATTGTACATTGCAAGTATGCGCGTGCAAATTGCCTGCAGGTGGGTTGTTAAAAAATCTATAAATACGCAAATGACACTTCATTATTACTCTCGGCGGTGACTAAATAAACCTTAGGCTGAATACAGCCTACGACTTTTGAGCTTTCAAACTCATAGTAACACTGACACTGCATATTTGGCCTACAGCCTGAATACAACAAGATAATTGCGTTTATATTCTCAAATACCGGGAGCATAATATATGTGGCCGCGCCGGGAATAACCAAGGTCCGACTTATCGAAACTGGCCTGGCCGGCCCGCTCACGTCCTTGCTCAACTGTAGCACACCTACCTCCGTTTGCCACCTCTAACGCAGAAATATACGGAATCCTTGTAGGCGAAAGCATATTCTAAAACATTTGAACATAATAACTTTCAAAGAAAGTTTCAAATTTAAATTAACGTACGGCACTTTTGATGACTATTCGTTTATATTGAACTAATTTTATGATTGTTATTATACGGTGGTATCTATGAATGTGTAGGGGGCGCGATAGCCTAGTGGTTAGATTCGCTTAATAAGTTTGAGGTGAATAGTTCGTGTAGAAAGAATTTTCCGCAGCCTATGTACTGTACTATCGAGATTACGCTTTCTAAAGTTCCTTCGGTTCACATCTTCGCTTCAAACATCTCGATCTTGTGTGTGGTAAAATGATTTGACAACCAGATATATAAGATACCTGAGTCACTCCACAGTCCTCGGTCTACAACTTTTTCGGTTAGCGCTCCCATCGTTAGTCTCATTGGCGGTAATTGAGGTGCACTAATAATATCATAAGGGCATAACAAGAATTCAGATGCTTTCACAAAAAGAAAATCTAAAATTTGAGAAGATTCAGGTATAATTATAAAATGTATTCATACAGTTTGATATGTCATTGTACAGTCTGTACCTAGAGCTATGATACTATCGCAGTATCCTAGACAGAGGCGTTGTTATACAACAATTAATTGGGAAATCGGTGGATTGGAAGCCTTTTTTCAAAAGTGCATTCATTATAATCTGATATAAACTATAGTTATTGATTCATTGTATGATCAATAATTATATTATGATATAAGCCCAGAATGTTCAGAAACATGTTACCCAGCGCAAATGAAATACACAACAAAATGTGATCTGCGATTCTGGCAATAAATATTATTATTATCATTACAATCTAACATCGGCTTTTTCTGAAACACAGCGCTAAAAACCTATCTAGAAACAGACTATATTTATCTCACTAAACCAGTTCTTACCTTGTTCTTCAATGGTAATCTTGCATGGATTCACAAATAGATCCCTAATGTAAGCTCTTTCTGGAAATAGCTCAGCGTCATGACGATCGGCGTTCAGAAAGGCAATTATACTGGAAGAAGAAGAATGCTATTCTGAATGCGAGATATTCACTATAACAAATAGTGTAGATTCTGTGATATGAAACCAACAAACTACTTCAAGTTGTGGGTAGGCATGATTACTTATGGCTCAGCCCGAGTCAAGTCCAACCGATATTTGAACCAACAATTTGAACGGATTCCCAGCTTTGGCTTAGAAATAAAGGGACCTCCCAGTCTTTTTAAGCTACCTTAGTCCCTATCAAATTTGACATTTGCTAACCAACCGTTCATTTATTAAAATAGGCTGTGATTTAGGATTGTGAAAGTTACAATAGTAGACCAATTGTGTATAATGTATTTCACCCTCATTAAAAACTACAAAAACATCATCACTCAGCCAATAACAGTAGAAAATTTCCTGAAAACAACTTTTCTGACTATTCACCAAAATTTAAAGTAGTTTGCTTGACAATGTTTTTATGGTATTTAGCACTTTCTACAAAATAACAGCTTTCTGTTTAAAAAAACTTAAGCCTAATAACTTTTAAAACAAAAGTTCTACTTTAAAAATTTTAAAATAACTCACCGTCCATTCTTTAATTCGTAGTTTCCTATTAAGGCTACTGTTAAGAATACCTATTATGAGAAGATGATCCCGAGGTTCTCCCAAACAAAGAATACTCTAAAAGTATACTATATTATATCTCAAGACCTAGATTTCCAGCGCGGTTTCACGAGCGGGGCGCAGTGTTATAAAAATGTATGCAAAATCGGTCGACGTGCTGCGTTTCCTCCAAAAGTGCATTCATTTTTTATAACACGGCGAACAGCTAGGGTTATCGCTCTGGAAACCTAGGTCTTCAGATAGATTATACATTGTGGATTTACAAACAATATCGTTGTACAATATATATAATAATAATAAAGAGAAGCTGGCCGTATTCTTTTCTACCCTGCAACAAATGAACTAGTAATTTACTTATGATATAGTCAGATTCAAAAGTAACGAGGCCGTGTATGCTGCGTATTTCGTTATTTTTAACACTGCACCTGCTCACATTCTACGCGCGCGATATCAGCAGATTGCAATTTTGCTTTCGATTTGCCTTACTCATACAAAATATTGCAACTCTCCTGCTTATTAACACGGCCTCATTACTTTTGAATTTGACTATACTGTTTACAGTCTTTTCCTGTTAGAGTTAGATAGCAAAGTTGACTACATACAAGTGTTAAGAAACTTAATGTTTCCTTGCAAAACAAGTGGTAAACGTTCATTTTCCATTAAATATATAATGACAAGACTAACTACTTACAATGCCATAAGTGCGCTTAAAAATAATAACTATCTTATAATATTCTAAGTTAATAGGAAATAATTTAAAGATGTGATAGAATTAAAGTATCGCGAGTGAGATATTGAGATAACTGATAGCAAGTTCATAGACGAATAAAGTAAAGACTCTTGAGAAATAAAAAATGCATGAGAAAGTTATAAATATGGGTGTTCTACACAATTGAGGTTTTGGGTGGTCGAATATGAACTTTGAGTACCCACCTCCTCTTCTAGGGATACCAGCTCTTCACTCGAACAACAACGAAATCTCACTCGTTTCGTCAGTCGACACTAAAAAGAAATACATCAGACCACCATTCAACATAATTAGCAAACATTGCTGATATTTCAAGAATTTAAGCACTCTGCGTGAGGTCTATCGATTTTCAATAGGATTTGCTCCTCTATATTTGCAGCGTAGTTTGAAGTGAATGATAAAATTCCGGAATTGTAAAAATGGTTATCGAACATTTACTAAGATTTGACATGAAAAAAGTGTTAATAACAATAGTTATAAACCTCCCAACGAACTTTATCTTTTTATTGCAAATAAATTTATGAAAAAAGGTTGATTATCCAAATCTAGAAATAAGCATTCTAGGAAGTAATTTATTTGTGTTAGTCAATCGTCAAAAATCAGAAAACGGCAAATTTGTTCACTCGTAATAACATTGTTTAACAACAACAACTGTTAGCCTTAGTTCATTCGTAAAAAAGCAAAATAGATTGATTTGCAGCTTATAGGTAATGGCACCGGACCGACCACGAAGTAATTGTTTGAGTTAGCTGCACAGACCACCCTGAGAGCTTACAAATGCGCGTGTGTGGTCCTACTACGCTTCGCTTAGTTTTGCATTGTTTGGCCTAGTGCCGCCGAGATTCGTCTAGTGATTTTCATGGCGGACACCAATGCTTTTAATGAATTACATCAGAATTGGAGAAATATAAAAGTAGTTAAAAGCAGCATAGAAAACTTTATTTATGCTTCATTTAACTTTGAGTTAATGTGAAATTAGGACTAGATCTTAAATATTATATATGATGGTTAACGTTTGTGGACGTTAGTTAGTATTGATTTTAGTGCAAGAATGCAATATTTAAGAAACCATTCTCAAACGTGAAATCACGTCATCTTCGTAAAGTTTTTATTTATACCTTGAATACAATTCGCAATTTCTTGTGAAAAGAGTGTCGCCGCTTGCGATGATTCATGACACTGTAATTATTATATAGAAAGAAAAGAAAGAATAAAAGGGACAATTGAAAAATAGTAGATAAATGTATCGCTTAAAAATTATGTTTTGTACAATTGTTTAGGTATAACATATGAAATGTGATATAAGACGAAAGCGAACCTTTAAACAACATAAGTACCTGTGATGGAAAAATATCACTAAATCAGATCCGAGATCCGAGAGTAATAATTGAGTGTTAAAAAAGAATCTCGCCGAAAATTGCTCCGAAATACGAAAATATAAGCAAAATTGCATAAAAATATGCAAGTAACACCCAATTGTTCCCCTTGAATCAGACTATAGCAATGAAATGCTTCAAAAATTGTTTTAGTGATATCTTCGAGGTAGGTCTGTCTTGTATTTTGCAGGTGAAACGCGCCCCGCTGTTAGAGGTATCATTTAAAAACATGAAATGATGCCATAAAGCGAGTTATGGCGAGGTTGTAGACGCTACCTTATTGAACCAACCGAGAACACAGAAAAACCACACGTGTGACCCGATTGAATATCAAAAAGTTAAATCTTTTAAGATTTGTTTAGAAAATAACGTATAGAGCGGGTTGAAAGTGTCTAAATGGCAACAAAATATTGGTGTGAGGTCCCAGGAGACCACCTTACGTTAAATCACTGCTTAATTTATGCAAGAAGCAAACTGCTTAACTACAATGTTCTTTGCAATGGTTTTGTACGGCCCTTTTTAAATGTACAAAAAAGACTAACCTTATTGTATGTATCGTACAAGACTTTCATAGTATTCGGTCATATTCGGTACTTGGTAGGTTAGAAGTAATTTGCTGAACTTTTCTTTTGGTGGCGGTTCTGCGGCCTCAATTTCTGCTAAAATCTCTCGTTGACTCTTCTTTTTGCCAGACTCGACTGCTTGTGGATCAGGTGTTATTCCACCAGGAACTAGATTGTTTTGAAATTGTTTGTAGACACCAGGTACTCCCTAAATATAATAAACTTAATTTATTTAGCAAACTATAATAATTAATAACTTTATTTGTTTTACTAATTGTAGTATACTTTTAACTGTCTTTTTATAGTTTCGTTCCTTTTCATTGCTATCTTTGAAAAGTAATTCATCCCGCTGTGAGTTTACATCTCTTCCAGCCTATCGAATTTTACAGCCGTTTTTTGTGAATGAAAGAAAATAAAATGGCAGATTTTGTGAGACGAAATGTCTTGTGTGCAAGGAAATAAAAAGGAGGCCAGGAAGCCTTTGATCGAGGCAAAGGTTAACATTTAGGCCGAAAACTTGGGGACAGCTTTATATACGAAAAAAACATTTGAAAAACTATTTCACTTTGATTATAACCAAATATCTTCTGCTTTTGATAAGTTCAGTAAGAAATTCTCTAATAACAGAAAAAAAGTTTCCGCCCCTTTTTTCGGGTAACCGGGAGCAAATCCAAACGCTTACTTTCAAGATAATAATAAGAACTATTGTAAAAATATATACAATATTTAAATATCAAACCTTGTGTGCTGCTTGCTTTTCTAGAGGCTCAAGTTTCTCAGCAAAATATTTAATATATATAACAAATAATATAATGAATGAAGCAACCAAAAAGGGTTGTTTAACAGTTATGTAGAAGGCTAGAAGTAGGGCAATGAGTATGTATGTTTCTTCAGTGCTCATTGAGATTACTTATTATGTGGTCCTTGGAAGGGAATCACAGCTTAGGTGGTCTGGCAGCAGGTAAGTATAATGAGGAAAGGGGCAAAAGACTGAAATGTAAAGAAGGAGTGCGGCTGTTGGCCTGCTCAGGCCGTGCAAGAAATTGAGTCTCAAAGACAGTTGTACGCTTCCATGTCCTGCTACAATTTGTTTTCAGCGTTTTACCACCTTTTCAGATTGCAAAAAACAACTTTTTCACAAAAATATACGTGTAAATATATAAAAATATAGTAACGACGCACAATTTTTTGGTATCCTTAGGAGATATCGGTATTTACAATAAATTTAAAATTTTATTGTTTGCAACGATACAAATTCATGAAAAGAGATCACAATTAAAGCACATATAATGCCTAAATCTTCGAATATTAAGCCGTTCTAAATGAAAATGGAATACTAACCCAGTTGTACGGTGTGAAACACAATGATAATTGTACCCGTTAACAAATTATACAGAGTTCGTGAAAGTAGGACTCAATTACTAGAGAAAATAAACTTAAATATACTTAGATACACGAATTCTCAACCGCAAATAATATTTGACACGTGGACTTTTCTAAAATGCACATTCAACTTATTTAAGGACCTATGAAAAGAAATTTAAATATACAAAATCAGTAATAGGATCAATGAATCAGCTAATAAAGTTAATTATCTCATATTATATTATTATAATGACAAGAGCTGATGATTATATTTCCCTCCTATGTGGGAATGTTGGTGGTACTGTAAGGGTTACAGCTGGTGCTGACTGTCGACGTTTTCTCATTCTCTCAAATGCTGTCTCCGGTGAATTATTCTCAAGTAATGGAGAATTCCGCCGAGACCACGGACTTCTAAAAAGTTATACTGTTTCTAATTATAGCTTTACTATTATATTAAGAATATTATCTTCTCTTTTGAAGATTATGTTTTACATTTGCTTACCTAGCCGCATGCTGCATTATTGTGTGAGAGTATTTGCTAATGGACTTTCTGGCCCGCCTCGAAGCTTCGAAAGCTTTGTTTCGAATTTCCTCTTGTAGTATAAAATAACACATAGAGAATAGTACAACTCCGATAACAATAAAAACAATATTCATCAGAATTATTTTAGGATCCGTAGGAAAAACATCGCCGAAACCTAAAAACCATCATTGAGTATATTATTATTAGCGGCAAACTGTTGTCACAGGGTTTTAATACTTAATAACGCCTAAAGTTCGTAAATCTTACCTATGAGAGCCACGCTGTTGAACAGAAAATAAACAGAAGTAACAAAGTCAAATTCTGTTGTTATAGAAAATAAAAACGATACGGCTAACATATAGATAAAGAACAATATCACGCCGGCCCAAAACACTCGCCATGTCTCGGCTACCATCATTTTGGCCGAAAAACCTAAAAAGCACCTTATTTGTTAAAAACACAATCATATCATTGAAACGATTCAAATATTTTGATGATTATGAATATACCATTTGCTATGTAACGTACCTAGTGAGTTTGCACTTTGCTTTCTTTGGAACCTAGCTCTCTTGGTTTGATCGGATTCACTAATCAATATAACCGGTCTGTGAGTTGTACCAACCACACCATTACCTAGAATAATAATACTTAAGTTAAACATGATATATTGATCAGAAAGAATGCAACAAGGGTTGGCGGGGTAGATTAACAATGATAATTATATTTATAAAAACGCCTACCATTTTCAATATTACTATGACTACTGTCTTTACGGGACATGGATGCAGTTTCTTCGTCCTCACATAGTTCTTCCTCTATAAAGACAAGTACAAATAAATATACTAATAACTTCGTAACATTTAAAATAGCATTGGTTTCTTTTATAAAACCCTACCTGATTTCCTTTTGCAACAGTGTTTCTTGTTAAAAGCAGAAATTTTGTTGTATCCGCCGATGAATATTGTGCGGAACAAATTTCCGGCTTCTTTGACGAAAGCAAAAAAGAGAGGAATTCCTAGAAACAGTTAAATTAACACTATTCATTGTTAATTAAATAATTGTTATGAAAAGTAATTTCAATCGATAAAATAACGGATAATTCAGCACATCTTAGAAACTAAAAGACCTTCATTGTTCTTAGATTAGAGGTTATTAATAAACTAATTTAATCAATAATAATATTTTTGGTAACAGATCTACATACCAAAAGCTCCATACACAATAGTCATCATTCTACAGTACATTGTATCGGCAGCCATGTTACCATAACCAATTGTAGTATATACACTTAAATAATATATAGTTACTAATAACATATTTCTTTTCTTTTTATAGAAATATGCTTAGAAATAGTTAGAATAAACATGTCTTACCTGAATGCATACACTACAGCATTTGTGAAATCGTTCATGGAATGTGTTACTGTACGATTAATAGCGTGCCACCTAAAATGGAAATATTTTAAAATACCAATACTATACTTGATTTATATCGAAGTTTGCATTATTTGTGTGTGGGAATACTTGAAACAGTTACACGGAATTCCGAATCTGAGAATTGTTCACAATAAAACAATTAAAACTTGTATGATATTATTCATGCAAACCTTCTGTAGCATTCCTCAACTTCATTCAAGTAAGCTTTCATCTCGTTGAAACAAGTGATTCCCTCACAAGAGTCGGCTATTCTTGCAAGCGTTGCATCCCGATCCAGATGACACCTACAAGTTACTTTAGGTGAATTATTTATATTAATAAAATGGCTTATGCCTCTAAGAGACCACAAATTATCTATTCGTTATGAGTAATGATCTGATGAATTTTAGTTAACATTTGTTCATTTTTAATGTATTGCCTAATAAATCAGTTTCTAACTCTTACAGAATAGATTTTTAATACAATAAAAATGAGTGAAGCGTGTAATATAGTCTACATAGTTTTGTGATATTTTGTTATAAAATTGTATTAAAATTACCGAACCTTGTCTTGTATTCGGCTATCAGTCGGTCATCATGTTCACCATCCAGCCACTGAAAAGAAGAAAATAATACAGTTTTGATCTTCATAAGCTACTGTTTTGTTATAAAATTAGTCTCATAATTTAAAATACCTTTAATTTACTTACTTGAAACAACAAGGCTCCTATAACTGTATATATCGGCAACACCAACACGTAGAATATGTGATATAGACGAGTCTTTCGGAATTGTGAACCTGCAGCATGTTAATTACTTTTTAAGTATTATTTTCTATGCAAACCATGTCTTTGGAGAGTTCTTCCCATGCTGAGTAGTCTCAGTTTCTTTGTTTCCTCATCGGTCTGTCTCGATTGAAGAAACCATGCTGCTTTTTGTAGGACTGAGGTCTGCGTAGGAGTCTGAGAATAAACTTGACATCTTTTACAGTGGTAAAATCAGTTTGTTCTGTTTGATAAATGTTTTTTCTATAAAAGGTACTGCCATCATGAGTCTATCTGGTAAACTATCCGGAAGTAATCTATGTTTGATAATTAGTAACTGTGAAGGAGGGAAATGCAATTCAGGTGTGACTGATTTATTAAATTTAATGAGCAACTTCTTGGTGAGGCAGTTTTGCCGTCTCACTTTTCACATGGAATGTTTGGTAAACAAATTTAAATTCCAAAGATCTCATAGAGAAGTTATTGTTATTGTGTTTTTTACATATCTAATTTCAGTGCTCATTTGCGTGGATTTACATTAGTGAAGAAAAAAGGAACTGTTCCAGAAAAGACAAAATCTTACTAACTTCTTTAGCAGTTTCTTTGATTTTTTCGTTACACCTCCTTCAAAAATCGTTTCAAAATACGGACTTATTTAAAATTCCTCTTAATTGAATATTTGGAATCAAGTTTTAGAATAAAAATTCAAAGAGTGAAGCAAAATTGTGAAACGGGTAATCGAATTCATTGATTTTGCCTATCCAAATTTGCTGTTAAACAAAAAAAGTAATATTTCTCTGCACATTAACATTCAAATAAGTTGTGTTAGCATGCGAATCATTCTAGATGAATAAGCATAAAGATTATATTCGAATGACTGCATCCGCCTTGCTCCTTATATCATCACTTCCTAATGGGTGGTCCGCTTGCAATTAGGGATCAGACTGCAAGATCAGTAGAGATCTCAGTCGCCCACTAAGAAAAAAATACAAAATGTTATAAGAAGAATATAGCAACTCTATATCCCACATATGTGGAATATTTTTTGTTTTTGTTCGGTTTCTGGTTTTTATAGCTACAAAAATAACTTAGCTCAGTTTTTGTTGGGAAGGAGTTCAATGAATATTCGGCAAAATAATAGAAGAGTAGCGTTAATATCACAATCGGGAAATACTTTTTAATTCATAAATAACTGTAACGAATTAAAGGAAAATAAACTAGAAAATATTTTTCATATTTCCGAAATTAACAAAATGATAGATAACTTATGGTTAGTGAAATATAGGATGAATAACATCTCTTGAGTGATATCCGGTCAGATATAGTCCATAACAAAAAATAGACTGCAGTGCGCGGTGTCGTTTATTTGTTATAGACTATATTCAATCTTTATTTACTGAAACTTTCGGAGAATAGTTTTCAGAAGAGAACCACAGCAGAAGTCTGCTGTCAGTGCTTTCATGGAATTTCTTTTTTCTTGTTAGATGTTTTATAAAGATATAGAGAATTGTTCTACGAAATAACACAAAATTAAACTAGACTGCTAAAATAAACCGAGGTTTCTTGAACTATTTTGTGAATCTCCGGTATGAGCTATATTCTACATTTTAGGTATTCTATGTATTCTAGGTATTCTATGTTCCGATCAGACGAAATTCGCCATGAGACCCATTTGCTCGGCCTTATTTGATTACTTCAAAAACTCCATTGATGCACAGTAAACATTCATAGAGAAGTTTGTAACCTAGTATTGGTTCCTTATTTGAATAGTTCTTTATAACCGAAATACGGGAAAATAGGATATACTAAATGCAGCCTTATTGTAATTTATATATGATTGAGAGATACGCAAAGAAAGTTGCAATAATTAATATTAATGTAAAAGCTTTACAGATAAGAGAGAAAATCTTCAAAAGAGAAAACAATAAAAGGCAATAACAAAGTGATTCTGCTAAATTAACAAACCTCGTAATCACCAATCGGTGATGAACTGATTCCAGAACTTGCGTGGCTCATCTCGGGGATACTCTGTGCACTGGAAGCCGACGAGCGCTCATTCAACTGCAATAAAACCCCACTTGAATAGAATACACCCACAAAGATAAAGAACATTCGCAGTATACAATCATTTAGTAGCTCTAAGCTATCTGCCATTCACAGTCTGGCGAAGTTTAGGGCAACTTTGTTAATATTACAAATGAAAACTATATTGTAAATATGTATACCGTTTTTAGTTTTTCATGTTAAAAGCTTAGATTTTGGTTGGTTAAAAATTGGTGCAAATGAGTTATAAGAGATTCGGCAATTTTGAATAAAGTTGTGTGTTTTTGAGTAGTAATACGTCTAGAGATAAGTTCAAACAGCAGCAGTGGAAATAAAACACCGCGGTATCGAGTAACCAAAAAACCGTAATAAAGTCTGTGTTACTACTCTAACATAAAGCCGGCGAACTTTGAAACTCGTTTCAGAGTTGATTTTTAAACCTGAATCTTGGTATTCTGGTTATTTTGCTTAAGAACTATAGCCGCAGGCGGTGGCCTAATTAGCTTAGTTGCGGTCTATTAGTCGCGTGACATATGTCTTGGACAACCAATGCCTTTAGCAGCAAAAATGGCTTATTTATGATTCTGCACTTGTTGGTCTCGCTGTGTCGAGCAACCACCCTCGAAGTTAACCCAGTATGGGACTCTTGAGAAAACTCCTACAAAAGCGACGCTCTTTTGCCAAGAAAAATAAAGTAAGAGTGAGCCGTATTATGTGTTTTCCTATTACATCACAATGAATATGCAAATGCTAGTAATTCGCATCTAACTGGTATTTGGCCATTCGGACCTCCAAGATTGTTATTGTGCAGCCGCTGTGAGCTGTCTTTGCCTCAAATTTCTGTATTAGAAGGCAGGAAAACGTTATTGCGGCCAATTTGCAACATATAAATCTAATTTCTCAAACAATCCGCTGCTGAACAACAAAAATGCAATGACATATATTCAACAGGTGCCGATTACTCTTGTTTGGGGCTAGCGCACAAGATATAAACTTATATAAGCTCGCCTATACAAAGAGTCTTACGATAAACTGTTTAATTTTCTGACCTCTTGGTGTATGTCCTCTACTGATTTGATTCTTCTTTGACGTGATAGCGATCTTGTCGAACCAAGACGACTCCTTTGCACTCTGGGAGGTCCACAACCACCAATGCTTCCAGAAGCTGTCGTTGCGGGACCACCCGCGCCGCAGGTACAGTCCATGGGTGGTATAACAATGTGTGCGGTCTGCAATTGACATATTCATCAAAAGATGCTGACATATATAATATAAAATGAGTGACATCAACTAGAAACTTAAGAGTTCGTCTTTACTTTATGAATCCGAAAACTGAAGATTTCTCAGCTTCAAAGATTACTTAAGCGAGAAAAACCTTTTATGTAAATAATATTTTAAACGAAAAGTGCGTTTACTTTTAGGGATTCGTTGAATTCCCAAAACGACGTCGTTATTCGGTTTTGGCTGTTTCCAAAAACAAAATGAGCAAGTCTGCGGATTTAGGAAAATAAGACAATAAAGTGTTAATTAAGAGCTTTATACGGAACGTCTGATTTTCACTGGCTAATTTAGCGGCTATTGTGATCGTCCGCTAATGAAATTTTGTCGCCAAAAACAGGGACCATTTTGAATGGAACGACGAGAATGAGCGTCTAGTATTAGCTAAAAATAGTATTCGGCTGCTTGGTGACCAAATTCTGCGTATGGAGTTCATGGTTAGCGAGACTTAGTCACGCTAAGCTCAAAGATCCAATGGGAATTCAGCCGTGACGTCGTATATGGCTCTTGTTTTTATGCTGGCCATCTCTAACAGCAAAATGTGCAAGTCACTTCCTTAACGCGCAAATAACAAGTTCAACAACCAATATTTCTTTATAAATAACACTTTGAAAATGGGTTGAAAAAAGCAGATCAGAGGATATAGCAGATTGACGTGATAGCTATCTTGTAGAACCAAGACGACTCATTTGCACTCTGGGAGGTCCACAAACACCAATGCTTCCAGAAGCTGTCGTTGCGGGACCACCCGCTCCGCAGGTAAAGTCCATGGGTGGTATAACAACGTGTGCCGTCTTTAGACCACAGAAGTTAGCGCGGTCGCGGTCCAACTTTTTGAAAAGTCCAGGTTTAAAATTTTATATATAGTATGCAAACAATATGCGGGGAATTTCTGAATTCTATAAGTGGTTCACTTGGCGTTTTGCTATTTCGAACGAGAATTATGGGAAAAAACAAGAATGTTTGTTATTGGAAAGTTGGAAATTACCAGCTAATTTTGTTTACAATATCATATTACAAAACGGTGATTAGTGTGATGAAGCAGAAAATTTGTGAGAAACCCAAAACATTAAATGTGTCCCATAGACACTGATATTATGAATTTGGAATTAATCAAAGTATTTTATGAAAACATACAATAGTACGATTGCCACAGTATTTATTAGTAAAAATATCTTTATATAAAATAAACTATCCGTTACCCGATAGTTCGTTTGACGCAAAAAGTTACAAATTAGAGGAAATCGTGAACAAACTTGTGGCACTATTTATTGACGCCGGGAAACAGTTAATACTGACCAATGCAGAAAAAACTTATAACAATAAAACCTAACAATAAAGAAAATTGTTAGTTTTAGCTTGTTTTTTTTTCTCAAATATTAAAAATTGCTTACTTAAAATTTGGTTGTTCAATGAACGAACGTGTTTGTTAAGTTGATAAAATAACGAAATATCTAAAGAACTAAACTCTCAAGTGAATTGGCATTGTTTTTCATTTACGCGTTCTTGCACCCCTAAGGTAAAGAGGAGTTCAAATAACATGATATTTCTAAAGCTAACGAGCAAATGAGGTTAATAAACCCGTTATGATGAATTAGTTTAGCATAGACAAGTTAGTTCAGCATAATATTATGTTGAAATAGCTGCTATCTAAGCCATTCCATTTTGGGACGCAGTGCCTTCCAGGGAAAATAGAATCTTGATCTGTTATTCATGTTTCACCAAAAGCAGGAAGAATTGCCATAAATATTTGGATGTCGACCTAGAGCTGAGCAAAACATCATTCATATTGGTTGGCCCCAAGGTCTATTTTGACTTCCGATGAGCCCAGTTAAAGGAAGAGCAAAGTAAATCGTTAATGACCGACTCAAAAAGTAATTTTTTGATATGTTGGCGGGAACCACCCAGAAAGAAAATGTGTTAATATATTTATATCAAAAACATGTTCAATTACGGTCGTCATATCAGAAAGACATTGTTTTCTGATACCAGTACTGGCGAAATTTGTAGTTACAATTGAAACAGGAAGAAATGCGTAAGCAAACATTGTGAGGGACACTAAAAATAGTTACTTCCTAGACGAGAATAGAAAAACAAGAGTAAACTAATTAGGAATGAACTGCAATAGAGAAATGCATAGACCGCAACACCAGTCAGTCATTCGAACCCCACAAAAAGAATAACATTGTACGTCAGAAGGGAGATAGATAATGGTTGCAATGCTTACTGGAAGATCCTATTTGGAATGAGATGAGACGTTTTAGTATGCGCATAGATTAGCCAGCTTTTACCATCACAACTAACAAATTCAGCTTTGTTTTGTAAAGATAATCCTTGTTATAGATATACATTTAATGGAGGATTTTCTTTTAGTTTAATGTTTACAAAATTTTATTAAATAAAATGTAGTGTGGTATAAAAATATACAAACATTTGACGCAGAAATAACAAATTAACAAGTAGCGTCTAATTTCGTTACCAACAGTTTTGAAGAATAGTTGATTTTATGATGGATGCATGCCTAATACATCGTAATTAACGTCGGTGTTTTTAAATTTGAAGGCTGTATCAACAATATGACCACCCAAGGGAAAACAATATTATTAAAATGTGCCATGTATCAAATTTGTGTGGAGGAGAAATTGTATAGGAAAGATATAAAAAAAGAACCTACATCTAAAACAACAACAGTTTAGTAATTTGAAAATTAAAGTTAACAAGAAATGGATCATTTGTGAAGCAGTATAGCAAAGTTCATGTTTTTTTAAATAATAGTTTTGGGGATAACTTCCGTTTCAATAGAATGTAAAACAATAAAAAGAGTAACAAGGTCCGTAAACACCTATTGTTATGGTGGTATTCTATGAAAAACTTCAGGAGACGACGTGTTTACCTAATTATATTTGATAAAATATTACTGATTTGTAGTAGTTATATAAAATATATGATAAAACGGAATTAGGAACAAACTTTAGTGATATAATTGGAAATACCCTTAGCAGAAGAGTTTCTATCGAAATCAATTGCGAGCTTGGCCTGTGGCAACTATATCTACAGCACAGCTTTTGATACAGGGAAGACCACAAGCAGAGAAAAACATTCAATTGTTGGACATCGAAGCTCCCAAAATTCAAAACGCTTTAATAACAATAATAGTCTCTTTTTGGGGAGAGGGTGTGTTTGTGCGACAATGAAGTCTTTAAATTCAGTCGTTGATTTGAATCATCTAGACAATGTTTACAGAACTTTTACAATTTATCTTAATTTGTTCTCTAGGGACCATTTTAGTATAGAAACTGGCTAAAGTCCCGCACAACGGGTTCATTTGGTCTGTTATTTTACACAACAATTTGCGAATTGATTAGAGTAATTCAATATGAACAACTAATTCACTTCAAATTGAAATGAAAGTTTATTAATACGAATGAATGGGAAGTTTATGAAAAAGCATATGGTTTGAATGTATCATTTAAAATAATAAAGATTGAAAAGAGAAATTGATTTGTTTAAGATGTTTTATAAATATTAGTCGGTTTTGATCTAACTCCATGAAGTCATAATTATTCCTCCAGCTTTTAGAAAACGCGTTGTTGATGGTTTTAGGAGCTAATTTAACTATGCGCATTTCGGCAATTGTCAACAGTAAGGCCTTATCAATGTTTTTACAATAATTTTCGAAGATTAAACAAATGGATTAAACAAAAAAAAAAAAGTTTCCACCCAACCTAACAACAGAATAGGACAATACTTCATTATGCACCAACTAATTGTAAGTACACGGTGAAATAATATATGTTGCTACTATTACTAGTATACAACCAATAACATTTGAAAACGTTTGTTATGGTTTAATATTATAAATATATTTAAATTAAAGCGATACCTTTATAAATTTTGTAATAAATCGCGCTTCGGTCATCATCACTAAGGAAATTGGATAATAAGCCATAGCAACATTTACGGGCAAAAGGTAATGGATTAGCCTCAATAGCGCTAATTACCAGATATACATTAGATCAAGGTGATGTTTAATATCTCAACGGTTCCTGTTAAATAACATTATAGATCTAATTCTTGTGTTTTTGCTATTCTTATTGGATTAAAAACATTATACAAAATGTCCTTAGACGGGCTAGACACTAAAAACGGAACCGTTCTGACGTACCGGTATAAAAAACACTAAAGTAGAAATAAGTACTCTCACAAAGTAATCTTAGATGTTTTTAATCTAAATAAGTTCAATGGTGCGGAAGAAAAAAAGAACAGTAGTTAATTTCGAAATCGATAACCCTATCTAACAACCTGCAGATTCCACACTTAAGGTTTGTTGTAACATTTAAAGATGAACAGAATGTATGCGGAAGGCCTGATGAAAATCAGTGAGCAAAGGAAACTGACAGCAAATGCCAATTAACACATAGAAGGCTATTGGAGGCAATGACGTTAAAATATTGAACATCTTCAGAAATATTAGCAAGATTATATATTCCAAGAAAAATGGACAAGTAACGTCTTAAAAATGTTTTAAGCAAATATGTTCAGGATGATGCCCTTTCCAAACCAAGTACGCGTTAGGGGGTATCGTTCTCGGATGAGGGCAAAGATTAAACGGGTGCGTGGGGAAAATGCAGTTCTCAACTCAGAAAATGTTTGACAATTTTCTCAATTTATGTTAAACAATATAGAATCTACATTTATTTGCCAATTCTGACTAAATCTAAACTTATATTTTTCGTCAAAAATGAATGGGGGTTTCTTGGAGAAAGAACCTTCAATCAAGTTGGTCTTTTCATAAGGAGAGACTACAAGAAAACAACAATTAAATAGGTAAGGCTAGAGTACAACCATCATTACTCACTTTTGTTACGTAGCCATCAAAATGTATAATAAACTTTAATACATATAAGATACATTGAGACATTTCATTACAATAAAAAACAGTAAAGCAGCTATCCATTTTCTACAGAAATACTGTAATTCATTTCCCAGGCGGATAGTTTGCTTCCCCTAGAAAAAACATGGGACCTACACTAAGAGTAAGTTGAGAGCGTCCCGATTCTCCGATGACCAATTTCCCACACTGAATGGGTGGTCTGGAGTAGAATTACACAAGGGGAGGTTGCCTATCGCCCAAGCAGAAAAGGGTTCCTTATTATTAGAAATTTCAAAATAATCCCAAATGTTCTTCTGTGGTCATTCAAAGAGGAACAAGGAAGTGTGAATGAATATGGACCTCCGGTGCAGATATCCTACTAATTCAATTGGGTGGCACAAATTGAATCTGGTTAGCCGCGCATGCAAGGATCATCAGCCATGGGGCCATATGAATGACAATTTTCAAATAATTAAAAAATTATAAGACAAAATAAAATATATAGTCGACCTTTTGGTAAATTGAGATTCGAGATTAATAATAACAAGTTGGTTGTTATTTTCGTGCAACAAATAAGTATAATAGTTTCAACTATATTGCAGAAAAGAAAGCTTGTATAAAATAAATATAACTTATATATATTATATAAGCATTGAAATCAGCTGATCTTACACCTGTTTTTGTAGCCAGCCAGAAAAAAAGAAAAAATACAAATATATTTATAAAATGTAACGCTACGTGGAGTAAACCAACAAAATTCTTGTGAAAGAACTATTTTACTTGAGAGTATAACAGACTATTCTTCATGGGCGTTCTTGTTACAGCACCTACTTACTGATTAACCATCCAGTATCAGTAGCATTATTGCTGCAAATTCTTAGGAGACCACCCATATTGAGAAATTAATTAGACTCTTGACGGGGTTCGTTTTAAGTGCGCACGAAGAATAAGACGACAATAAAATATCATTGGAGCGTATTTGACGATGTTATCAACATATTCTTTCTGTGCTTAGAATTATGTTTTCCGCGAAGACCACACGGCCATTTTTGTTATTTGCTTGCTCTGCGAGTTGATGAACGTTATATTCCGCATAATTTTGAATGTACCAAACAACTTTGCTCATAGACAAAACAAAAAATATATAGATATATTCAGTGTATAGTGGTAAAGAAGTTATATATATAAATATATATAATGTTACCGCGCAGATTCATTGGATTATCTTTTAAAACTACTGTAACATGCAGGTTTGAAGAATATTCATTCAAAAATATTTCTCACACCACGTTCAATTTTCCTCAATTTGTATTCGTTGGTTCTTGCTTTTTTACTTACAATTAGAACGACTAGTCCCATTACAATGGTAATCAGAATGGCTACAGAGATTGTAATGAACTAGTCTATTTATGGTAACGAGGTTTTAACTTAAATAACGCAAAAATCAAATAGTTTCATTAAGGGCTGGACAACTATTAAAAACGATAGTCAGCTTCATTTGAAGAACTATAAATGTTGTGCTCATATTTGATACAAATCAAGTTTTCATTCACAGAAATGACGGGTATATGACCATCAAATAAGTAATCAAATTGCGCGGGTTAGGAAATTTGAACTTGCCTCCCAAGCACTCCAACTTGAAAACTGAGACCGTGTAGTAAAGGATTTTCTAATGAAAAGGCAGCTTCACCTAAACAAGGAAGCAAAAAAGAAAGATTGGGTTTAAGAGGGTTTAAGCATAATTTGCTTTAGAATATTGGTTTGTGGTCGGGACTGCTTCTATTCTGTTTTGAGTACATTGCTTTATTGTTGTTCGTCGGTTTTAAATGTTACCTTATTCGGATTTGTCCTTTTATCGGTTGGTTTGTCTGCTATTCCTTGGCAGATTTAACAAAACACACATTAGAAACAAATAAATGTAGGGTTAGGCAAAAAAAGAGAGATTACTTAACAAACTACTTAATTTACTAATGGGATGCTTTTGTAGGACAACCCCACATAGCCTATTTTTATAGATAATCATTGTTTTGCATAAACTATATGTACTTAATATTATATCATTAGTGTTCACAATAAACTAAATTCATATTTTGGGTAACAGTCAGTCCCACAAACAATAATGGTTAGTAAAAATGACTGCAATTTCAAAGGAAACAGAAATTCTGCACATATCCGTTTAAAACACAAGATGTTAATGAACAAATAATTTTACCTAAACACAAATTAAAGAGCGGACCAATAACTCAATTATTCATTTAAACTCTGGGAGGCCTTTATTCACTGTTGTGGGTGGCACCTTTAACAGAGAGAAAAAACAGTAAAGTCAGATATTTTGGAGATTTCCAACCCCATTCCAGACTGAATATTTAATGAAATCGCAAGTTTGCGTGTGGAATTGATAGCGTTTTAGTTAAGATGAAGAACTTGATGATCGTCGCTTTGCTAGAAAACCACATTTTCGAGCTTCGAGAAAAGCTTCTCTCAAATGTCTAGAAGGTTTAGGTTAAAGGTTTAGAGTAATAACACAAAAATCTAGAACTTACTTTCGAGAATGATACCTTTTCCTTCATAGTTTGGCTGTAGCTTCTACTCTGGAGCAAGCTGGCTAATGTAGCGAATAAGTGATTGCAAGTAACATATGCAACTGCGACACTATTTCAAATGCAACGAGGTCGAAGCTCGAGAATTTGCGAAATTTAGAGTTCAAATCAGAGAGGATTCACGTGTTATGTACGAACATATGGAAATCACCAAATTCGCCCACATGATGGACCGGTAGGCAACAAAATGCCACACAAGAAGAAATCAAATGAACTGAAGGGTTAAAGGACTGTTTATTCTTGAATTACTCTCTTTTCCATAACCACCTTATTAAATTAGTTGATATAATAACATTTTAATAATCTTCAAAAGTAGGATATTGTTTTTGAGTTATTCTATTGGTTTTCCCATCTATGTTACGTTAATTCAGAAGCCATATATTTTTATCCGTGGCCTGCTATTTCTACTTTTCTCAGGCGCTTCTAGAACTAAAAACACTCCTAAAATAAACATTGCGGGGTAAATTTTTGAAGAATGTGCAAAGTTACACGAAAAGGGAACTACTTGTAACGGAAGACATAAAATTACAATATTTGATGGTAATAGATTATAAAATTTGTAATAATAATAATAATAATTTTTATTCAGAATCGGTTTGATCACCGATTCTGAATAAATATTATTATTATTATAAATATTAAAATTTGTAACTTTGTGGCAAACGTCTGTCCACTGGAACTATCGTAGTCAAAAGGAATGAATAGTACATTTCGTCAGAGTTGAGAAAGTTTTTATTTGTACTACGTTTTGTGGTCAAAGAAAGAAAGAAACATGTGTTGAATAGTGTTGAAATATACTGCGGTGGGTTGCAGATGGACCACATGGTGAGAAATTTGGACAACCAATGAAAGTAATTGTAGTTTCCAATAGCAGTCAGTAATGAGAACAACTGTGGATGTCCGCACAACTAGTTAATCAGAACAATTTGGTAGTTTAAAATATATCAAGAATATGACAAAATATTATTTATTCTACAAATAAAACATAATAAAAATATAGAAACACAAAGACACGCAGTACACAGTTATGAGATCACAGAATTTGATATCAGCATTGGGGAATCTAGTAAGAGGACAAGGACTATACTTTTTGCATTGTTAGACGTTCATCTGTCTGAAACAAAAGTTAATATATAATGTGAGATCAGCTCTGTAGGTGACAATAAACTACAGGTAAATAAAGTTATTCAGAGTGTAGCGATGTTATTGTTTTTAGTCTTATCTTGTCCAATAAACATACATCCATCTAAATAAAACAAAGCCTATCTTCAATTTCTAATCTAAGTCTGATTCAAACTTCTAAGCCGATTCAAAATGTATTGTTAACTAACAGTAAGCGACATTTTAATGAGATTCTGTGTGATCTTGACTTTGTTTCCTCCACAATTGTTATTTTCAATAAAGCCTACCAAATCCAACTGTTGGATGTTCTTTGTCAGAACACTTCGACTTTGATCATTGAAAGCTGTTTGACGGAAAACATTTTGCTCCTAAAAAAGAAAAAGTATGCACTTTCTGCTTATAAAGAATATCTGTTGGCATTCTGTTGGTTATTCCAAAAGAAGACCTATTTCGCCTTCCTACAAACATTGGAATATATATCGGGGTGGGTCCTTTTGGGTGTCGAACTCGGCAATTCGGATGAACTCCAGATATATTAACAAAAGTATTTTGTTGAGCCAACTATTTCAAAAGAAGCGTCTTTACCTGCTGATCGTATTCACATAGAATCTGGGTATCATGCATATATATTCTTTCGCCAACGCAAAATCTAAATAAAATGAAGTGATTCAAATTGTATGCTAGAATATCTTACTTGTTTCCGCAAGCAGAGCAACAAAAACAACCGAGATGGAATAAGCGATTCCTAAAATATAGAATATTAGAGATATTATTCGAATATAATATATACAGCACAAATTTATTCTATCCATAAATCTTGTTTCTACCAACCTCGCCCTCATAATCATCTCATTTGGCTTTACAATTTGTTGACATGTAACACATGAGAACTTCTGTTTATAGTGATATTCACAGAAAGAGAAGCCCTCGCGGCAGAAATACTTTTCCCCATAATCGCAGAGACGTATATTGCACATAGAACACTGTAATTAATCTATATGCTCTTTTTATCTTTGTCTCTTTCTAACTTGTCTTCTCTAAACTTATTTGCTCCGTAAGGTTGAGATTAATTAATCACTGAATACGACACATCCATTCACATGTGGTGTCCGCTCAGTTTGATGACGCAATCAAACTATCTTTTTATATTTTTACTAGCATTTGCTTTGAAATTCATTCATTGTGATACAAAGTAAAAAAGCGAACACTATTACAGTAAATAATCATAAAATGTTTGTTGGTGGGAAACCTCCTTTCAAATAAATTTCAAGAATCTTTATTCTATGTATTCTTCAGTTAAGGAATAGTATAGTCTGTTTTAAAACCTAGACTGCGAGCGCCGTTTGTAGTTAACGTGCCGCTATAACCGGTTTTATAAGGGAAAGAGCAATACTGCTCGGGTAAAATTGTACTTTTGAACGGGAGA
>JAQGAV010000298.1:0-37322 GCA_034691345.1 Phasmarhabditis papillosa
AAATTTGCTTATTTATTCCTGAAAAACCGGGATCCTGAAGAAAAACCGGCCTTACCCGGCCCGGCCCGGCCTGACCTCCAAAATTTCAGGCCGGGCCGGATAACCAGCTCTGATCCCGCGATTCCTTAGGAAACCTAACAAACTAAGATAGTACACGAGAAATTATCGTCATAAGACCAATTACAATATAAAACTAATCAATAACAAGGTTCCAGTATCATTTGAACGTTGCAGTTGAAGAGTGTGAAACTTTGTGAAAGGGATACAGCAGCATGCCGTGATGCCGGGCCACCCTCGCTTTGGATCGGCGTTTAATCTGCAGGCTTTGCTAGGAGTGAGAGTGGAGGCGCCTAGTCATCAATTCATCTGATCATCTTTGATCTTCTGTAATGGGTTTCAATTAAACCGATTGATAGAGATCTATTGGAGACCGAATTTGCCAAGCGATTGGTTGAACTGTGAGGTCTGCTAACTGAGTAATATTTTTAGAGAATAGGTAGTCTTTTAGTTTGTAGTTATGTAAGGTTTGTGCTTTGTAAATATTGTATAGGTTGTAAGAGTAGCTCTTATAAAGATTGATATTGATCATTGTAGCCTAGTATCTACTCCATACAAGAGTAAAAAGTTTTAAAATAGTAGTTATCTGGATATTTGGGATTGTTCGTTAACGACAAGTGAAATAAACTAGTGCACAGAAATACTTAAAATTAGCAATAGTCACTTACCTAGCAAGTGTTTTTAATGATATTACTAAACCACTGTCGCTTAAGACACCGCGCTAGACGCCTTTCTCTTGAAAAATACTATCTTTTAGGTTTCTTTTAGTATTTTGGAAAGAAAGCTTGTACATTTTGAACTAATGATATCACATTTTAAATATAACTTTGCAACTGATAATGTTGTTCATTCCTCCAATCGACATCATTCGTTCAACGTTCGCTGTCAGCAGAATCGTTGTAAACATGGGATACTGTAGCTGTAACGAAAACGAACGGGGCGCGCTACTTAACAGGTGTATATAAGAAAAATGAAAGACTTCTTGCTAAAATAACTTTTATTAACTGCTCTCTGATGGGAGAGTGATGATTTATATTCTAAACTTCTCGTGAAACTTACACGATCCCAAACTATTTGTCATTTTTTGTGAATAATCAGCTACCTACGTTTTGCGAAAATCCTCAAATTGTATTAATTTTCGGGATTTTTATATAAAACTCAAAAGTATAGGGAAACTTCGCATGAAATTAGGTGAAAAGTAGTTTTATGCTGATATTTTTGAAAATAAAACCGAAATGTGAGAGGGAAAATCCCACCGGGCGGAAAAGTTAGTAAAATAGAGTGTGGGGGTAACAATGTTTGACAAACTTACGATTAAAACTATAGGAATTTTTTTTAACTTCTTAAGAGTCTGAAAATTTTTTTCTGAAACTCAATGAGAATTTCGTTTCCACCCTAAAAACTTTACGAAAGCTTCAAAAACAAGATTTGTATTTAAAGTTTTGAAGCAGATTATATAGCCTGTTTCAAAACGTAGACTACATTCCACCGGCGACATACGATGCGCGCAATTGCAAAAATTGCTTTCATAATATTTCAAAATTGAGCAATTTTCAACCTTTTTGGAGGCAAATTTTACAACTGCGCGCATCATAAGAGGCTGGCGCAATGTAGTCTGGGTTTTGAAACAGACTATAGTTGAAATTGAGCATACGATCAAGATCTATGGATTACCTATAGTGTGTTTGTTAAAATATTCAATAGACAGTAACAATATATAAAATAATAAAATAAAAAAACAACATCTTCTCTTATATAGGGATGTGCTGCATAGACTATACTACGTGATCTGATGCGAAGTTGTAAATTTATCAAGAATGACAATCAAGTTAATAGCGGCTAATTCAGGATTAAGGGAATTTGTACAAAAATAAGTAGTTTCCCACTCGGAATAACTAAACGGATTTCTGAATACTACTCATTTGCAAACATGATATAACTATAGTAAATACGGTATACTGTATTCAATATACGACTATACAATAATAAACTACAAGGAATAAACATAATAAATTAGTAGTATTTGCTAGAGATTCTCATAGATGAATAGTTGTAGTTGCAACGTAAAATTAATAAGAACGGGCTGTGGATAAAGTCTGCCGTAGTCAGAATTCTGAAGTTGCAAACCACGAAGAAGCTTGACTAAATACTCCTTAAGTACAAGTCTGAAGCGTCTGTTCAGGTGTGAACCCGGGATTTCTGGATACTGTAAAGAAGTTTCCAGTTGGTAGAGAAACTGTTCAGTCGATACAGTATCTCCCTTTAAATAATGACGTGGTGTTAAAATATAAGAAAAACAGTTTAAGATAAGAAAGTTTCTATAGAAGCGTACATAAATGTATCCTTTGTACAAGATGGGTTCGCACTGTCCCGACTGCACTGTAGCCGGGACAGGGACTGATATTCTCATCCCGGATGTACGGTGCTTATATACTACAGTATTTGTTGCAACCAGTTTCCAAATACACTGAACTCTGCATGGTCACAAAATATTATAAATTAAAGTTGACATCATCAGTCGTCGTCGGGGCGGGGCATACAAAAATCAACCTGGCGGCTAGATATTTGCGGGCCACCGCGCCTGCTGCTGCAAAGACGAAAATGTAGGAAAAAAGAACGATGAAATCGCCCTTGACTGATAAGAAGAAGGGGCAGAATCGCGCAGGCGGACGGCGACCACTCCGGGCAAAGTGACATCATACGGCGCCTATGAACTGGCTAAGTCTATCAAAGATCTAGCAACAGCTTCCTTCTGAAGAAATGTAATTGTTTGTGACAGACCCCGACCGAGTATAACCTTGAGACAGACTCTAGCCCCACCATCATTTTGATCAGAAACATCAACTACGGGGGGCACCGCTCTTTATTTACCGGTACTTTTGTGGTGCAAAAATCAAATGAGAGCAAGGTTCAACAAAATGCACTAGGTGTAGTCATTTCAAGATTGCAAAGACCACATTTGTAATAATTTTGTTTTGATTCGAAAAGTACAGTAGAACGTAGTGAAGGCAGTAATTTGAGGATCAAATGCTATAGTTTGACCAATTGCTAGTTTATTTGCTCTCTTATAGTACATTGACCATTGAGAGATTTTCCGGAACACTGTTATTGTCGGTGGACTAATCGCCTGCAAAGGTTTACGGTACGAACTACAAACTATTTAGAGCTTATTAGACTACTTAGAGCAAATTTAGATCAAATATATGGTCTAATTTTAATTTATTAGCCCTTTAACTGAAAGGATTAGTCAATATTGGTCGACTGTATCTATCCTTCTCTTTTAGTAATCTTGTATATTATGAATCAGAACGTCATGTTCGAATCATTTGCCTATATTTCAAGGAATAATTTTAAAATCACGGACTTTAACTTCCGCTTATGACTAGAATTCATAATCCTGGCGATGTTTGATTGAACCATGCACCTTCTTGATGATAACATACATCATTTAATACCTAATGATAAGCTTTGCGCCTTTGTTTTTTGGTGTCAGACTGTTATCTTTATTTTTAAATTATCAAACGACTAACTCAAATGACGATGCTGATTCACACTGCGTATAGCAGTCATAAAACAACACAGAATCCTCATAAGCACCGGCCATAGATTGTAAATGAGTCAGACAAGTGACGAGGGTTTATAGACCTAAAGATTAGCCAAATGGTCAAATTAATGTTTTATTTTTAACATTCATCTGATGACTAAATAAGCTTTGTTAATGTTTCTCTTTTTTAGAATAGAATGTGTTGTTTGGTTTAGTTACTGTGCAGACAACAATTCTTAGTCAGGATTCTGATAACTTATTTTTGAATGGGTTTTTCCCTGATTTGTTATTTTGCTATTATTTGTTCTACAAATGTATTACAGGAACAATATCTACAATGCTTATTATATAATATTAATAATGCTTATACCTTAGTTTGTAGCAGCGGTGGAATTTAAAGACCTGGCGGGGGAGAAAATGTGTATACTCCGGCCGAGCAGGTCATTTTTTCTGCCCGTCCAGGCATAGTTGTCACTTCAAATGGTCCTGCCAGCGTGGAATTCAAGTTGACTGCTTGTACAAACTTATTATAGGCACTTTTGTGGTTCAAAAATCTGTGGACAGCAATGTTCACCGACTAGTAAACTTAGTGTAATAATTGAAAGATTGTAAGAATCACAGTAAATTTAACACTTGTTAAGTATTTTATTTAGAGCAAATTAGCAACTATTTACGCCAGTTTAAGGTAATTGTTTATATTTTGAATACAACTGTAACTGTAGTACGCATAGTCTCCAGTTAATCCGTCTGGATACCAGTTATAGCAGTAATGACTTCAAGTAATCAACGTTAACAAGAATTACAGAAAGGATTATAGGCAACCTTTATTTCAAATAGAACCACAAACTTTTCTATGTATTTCGTAAAACAATACCTTTATCAAAAGGTCTCTTGGTGTTTACTTCGAAAATATGAATAACGTTTGCTGATTAGAGAACATTGGCAGATGATTAAAATTATGAAAGATTGCGCAATAATGAGCAAGAAGCAGACCGAAGCGCAATTATAGTCTATCTCAAGATCTAGGTACCGCGCTGGAAATCTAGGTCTTGAGATGGAATATATATGAAAACAAGAAAATTAGTCAACGGTATTATATTTACTTGGAACAGCGAAAAAGTTGCCGAATCTAAATGTTACCGATATTACAAAGACTGCTTTAAGTTGACTTAGTTTAGTTAGAGACTTTTTCCCCTTATTTTATTGGTAACGGAAAAAACAGGGTGGTATTTGTGCCCTTTTTTTCGGGAAAAAAACCATAACCAATCGAACTTTGTAGGTATTCATACGTCCGAATTCGGATACACCCGGTTCACACAACCTCTAAAAAGTACTCATGAATCTTACAAGATTACATAAAGGTCCTCAAAATGAAAGGACTTTTGACATCCATATCTAGGATTATTTCATCTTGCTGAAATTTGGTCTATACACAGATCTATCTATGATATATCTTCTTTTCGTTCTAATACCGCTACCGTAGCTGTGATTGGTGACTTTTGAAGTCTTTCATCGACATGCCTGTCAATCTTTCTTTTTTCTCAGAATAGAAAAAAAATCGTAAGATCATTTTGGAATGTAGCAAGATTAGGTGACATCATGTTTCGCATAACTACATCTGTCAATCAATTCACCGTTTTGTAGCCGCAGAAGCAAGCATGCGGTCGCCTGCCAGCCACGCCCACTTCCTTAATGAAAACAGTCTATGATATCACTACAGGGATTATTGCAACAGTGAATGGAAGCAGGAAAACAAAAAATTGCGTTTTGTGCAATTTAGAGAGGTTAGATTTATTGGAAGATGGCATTCTTCTGTTTACCGAAAGGGGGCAAAAAAGGGGGTTACGGACCGAAAATACAGTACCGAATAGAACTACAATATAGCTTCGCTACCACTGTTGATGTTGATGTTATTTTTATTTTTGTTGATAACTATTATTCCGAGTGTTTCATGGGATTAAACACAAACTTATATATATAACTGAGAATACGTTATTTGTATTTAGAGAAACCAGGGACGCGAACGTGCGCAAGTAATTCCGGAACGACCGTAATTGGCGGAGAATTGCCAAATTCAGTCTAACAGTAAACTACCATTTCTACCTGGGAGTACCATTTTCAATCTATGTATTTTTAAAGAATGCAACTGTAAGTCCAAAGTTATAGCAATAGTGTCTTGTTTGTATTTAAGATAGTCTCTGTCTTATCTGAAAACTTGCTGTATGTCATAAAGTTGTATTAAATATTCCATATATAGTCGGTGGACTAATCGCTTGCAAGGGGTTACGGTACGAACTACAAATTTATTAGATCTTATTAGAGCAATTAGAGTATATATGTGCTCTCATTATATTTCTTAGACCTTTAGCTGCAAGCGTCCGTCGACTATAAAATAAGAACATAATATATCCTGCGATATATTAATATATTCTCCTTCTTCTTTATCCATGAATCCATGAGGATCTGAGTCTGTGGAAACCAGCAGCTTGCTTATCCCATGTTTCGGTCCCAAAGAAGATTAAATGTTAGAAAGAAGCCGTCTCTGTTCAGAAGATTCCGGAATGAATGGCGGAAGTCCCTGCCTTGAAAAAATTTACAGTTATTGTGTGTTATTTGCGATAACAGGAAATAAATCACTTTTATCACTTTTATCTTCTTCTTAATTAGGTCTTCTATCTAAACCTTCTTTCTGAATACCCTTATCTTTATACACACTTACAGTAGTAATATAACTTTCATAATTTATTTATAATATTCTAACAAAAGGCACATTTTGTGAATGTCTGTGAGAAAATGTATGCGTAAGGCACTGTACGTAGTATTTTAAAAAGGCATTATGGTTAAATATATTAAATAAACTAACAAATATAATTAGTATAGTATACAACTTGAATAGGAAACACCCAGCAAGAGTAGATAAAAACCGGAAATCTGTAAAATTGAAGGACTGAGAGTAATAAAAGAGCAAGAGGGTCCTGACTGGAATATTAAGGATTACTGTAGCTATCAAAAACTAAGAGACATGGGCAACAATGTGAGAAAATAGAGCTTAGAAATAAATTCAGCATCTTATATCAAAGCTTTAAAGTTAGGTAAATATGTTGCTGAATTGATTGTTTTAATAAAGCTTTACATTTTGATTATATAATATCAATTTGTTAAAATACAGTAATATATATCACAAAACTAGAGATTTACGAACTGTGAAAGATTTCTCAATGAACTTAGTGCAAAGGGGGATGTGTACTGTGGCGAATCAACCTGGATGTCATGGATTTAAATGATCAAAAGGGAGATTTATAGAACTGTATGTCAATTATTAAAGGACTGTTCATTCGGTTGAATTTGTGATTTGAGCGCCAAGAGCAGCAGATTCCATTAACTGAAAGTAAACAAGTTATTATGTTTGTTGTTAAAAATATTATAAAGTTGCTGAGAGACAGAGTCTGTTCGTTCGAACTTTCAGAACTTGTAAATTACAGTAGGGGTGGATTTATCAAGCCCGGACCGGCCCGGGTTTCTGGCCGCGATCTTCTTCGGTGGACCCCTGCCAGCCGGACTGGAAATTTCACCAACCGGGCCGGGCCCAATTTTGAGACATAAATTCCCAAACACTAATTACCTGTTGCAGATTAAAGTTGAAGGGAAATGATATAAGTTGATTTACAGGCTCATCGGCTCCTTTCATCTGCTTCATCATTATGTTATTGGCATTAGCGCCACCTAAATAAAATGATTTAATAATAGTTATTGCATTTACAGAGTTGATTTTTCAAATCTATTGTCTGTATCAAGAGCTACGTTGCCAGTGCATTTTCCTAGGAAACAGCGGTGTTATTAACACTCAATGGTTACTTGGAGTAGAAGCATTTTCTCTATAATTACATTTAGCTTATTTAACACGGCTACTCTTCAGGATAGCGTGATACACAACTCTTGCAGCAAACTATAATAAAATAAAATTCTTAAACTGAGACTGTATAAGTTATTGTAGCACAAACGATTACTTTTAATGCTTCTTTTATATGATTGGGTGGTTCATAACTTAGATCTTGAATAGAAATGTGTTCATGATTATCAACTAAATCAAACGACTTCAAAAACTGTTGTGGATAAACGTTGGCTTAAACAAACCTTCATTACTGATAGAAGTAGGATATAGACATCCTTGTGAAGCTTGTAGGATAGGTTGTGCATTGGTTAAATTAGAAGTGGGAGAGGAGGTGGTTAATCCTGAATCAGGCAAGATCAGGCAGGAGTCAGGGAAAGCTGTGGGATTGATAGGATAGGATAGTGCCAGATGAAGACAAACTTATAATCTACAGGTTCCGCGCGCGTAAAATGCTAGCATGTGCGACGGATAAAGGGGAAATACGTAAATTACACAGCGGTATTACTGTTGCGTCCGCCTATATATGAAGCGAGATATGTAGAAACATGCTTTGACCAGGCGTGGGTGAAAAATTTGGGTATCAATTTTCATGAACCGGACTCATTAAGTAGAATAACTTGCAGGTCCGGTATCTCCGATAACTAACAACTTACCCTGCATTAAGAAGGGTGCTAAAAATCCGTTCTTATTCTGTGGCGTCTGTGTTAATCTGGCCTTCTTTTGTTGTTGTTGTCGATTGTTTGCTGCTTCTCTAAGAGCCTCTTTTAGCGTTTGTTGTAGAAGAGCGGCCGAGGCTTCTGAAATGTAATAGTTGAGTTATCCATCTAGGCAAATGGTTTTTCTGAAGTTGCTGTTTAAATTATTAACGAGAGGTTATTATTTGCAACGAGTAGCTTGTTGGGTCGAAATAGGTCGGCACACGCTTGCCTACGTCTTGTTTTACATTGCACTAAACTTGCAGTTAATTCTGGGCCCGGCACGGAAACCGGGCTTGTTTCTAACAGTTCGTCTTGGAGCCCGGTCCGACCGTACGTTTCAGCCTCAGGAGTGACTCAAGCTTTTATTCAATATGAATATTGAGAATCATGTAGCTAGTTGTAAAAATGCGGGGCACCCCAAGTTAACTACGGTATCTTTACAGTACACCTACCTTGCTCCCTTTTAGCTTCCTCCAGTTCCTTAGCTTCATCTTTTCCTTCACTGGGCTCTTCGCTATCTGAGTCATCACCGCTATCAGCCTACAATAAACAAATTAACACAAATAAAAATTTTAAAAGTGAAAGTTTCTTTATGTTTTTAAATATTTTCATGACTGCTAACTTCTTTCTCCAACTCAATTTAAAAGTTTGTGCTTGTTATTGACTTATGCAAGTTACTGTGGCCGTAGCATAGAAACGCCGGGTGGTTGTCCGGGCAGCTTAGAATTGTTCCCGGGCCGGCTAAAAACTGCACGGGCACCAGCCCGGGCGTTTCCATACTACGCACACTGATATATGGGTGAATAGAAATGCTAGTCTTAAGCTAAAGCCAGTGATAAGAAACATTATGATATAATTATTTTACAAACACATTTCTACTTACATTAACATAATCCTCTTCATTGAAATTGCTAAAAAGAGCATTCGGTACCATTGTGGGCAAGAAGTTTAGATTCAGACCCTATAATCATATTTACATTACAATATAAGTTAAATTATTTTTATACACAAATTTATTTGGACAGTTTGACAGTTTCCAAATAAAGTTATACTTTTATATACTAAAATAAGTATTTATTGCTATCTGTTAATATACTTATGGAATGCTCTCAACTCTTAATAGTTCATGGTGAATGTTTTATCCCTCATCATAATAATATCGAGGATTCAGTAGCAGTGGCTACGGGTCGACGGTCCCAAATTTCGGCCAGTGAATTTGCCACCCCTGCTGCTGAATCCTCGATTTTATTACCATCCCTTTTTTTATTTAACACCCCGTTTGCTAATTTAGCTTCAGTATCATTTCTTCTCCTCAAAAGTTCATTTGTTCAGTTGATCCTATTAGTTCCATCTCCCATTTCCAATAAATCAATATAATTATGTTATTAACTGTGAGAATCCATAGCTGGTCTGTTAGGTATTCTTGTTAGCTTTTAGAGACTATAGACATCGAAGAGAATTAGAGACAAAAAGAGAAAATGACCGGTTTTGCCATGCTCGGCCGACTATCTCTTGAAAAAGGAGCACGCACGTAGACTGACTGACTCAAACAATGGCATTTCGAAATATGGCAGATAGCTGTCAGGAGTGAAAAGAGTACGGTATATGGGATGAACTGCTGATCTAGGGGGAAGTTAGAGAATAGGTACCGGCAGGAAACATAGATGCTTGAATAAGAAAAGGTACTGTAATTGTAGTATTGAAGGCTACTTGGAACCGATCTATTGCTGAAAGATACAGGGGCGTAAAAAACCACAAATTCTAGGAGTACTAGTTCAGAAAAAGAATCAATACTGTATTTCCCATATATATTAGTGGAAACACCTTTTTCTCGCACTGGAGTCGAAGTTTGTAAACTTCTTGTCGGAATCAAGCGGAACCTAGCCAATTTCCATAAATTCTACAAGTTCATTAGCCTCAAGACAACATTTCAAATAAATGCGGTAACCAAATATCTCGAATATATATCGAGTCCCCCTATATTTACAAAGTCAACATTTGGCGTTTTCCTCTCAATTTAGTTTAATTATCGCATTCTGTTCTGCATTGATTATTCCTTCCCAATACAGCTTTACACTCTGATCCTGCTCCTGTGTAAGGATTTCGTAGAGTCGGCAGTCAACTATGGTAAAGACAGAGATACGCAGACAAATGTCCTATGCGGGCAAGCAAGACATTAAAAGGGGATGAGATACTCAGTCAAAACGATATTTTACACTTTTTAGGTAAAAAGGCAGCCGATGTTGAGATATATGGGATGAGCTGGCCGAGTATTGCAGTGGAGTAGAATATTGATAATCCAAATTATACATAGTTATTACTTCGTTAGAATTTGAAGAGAATACACCTATTTTGGTCCACTAATTTGAATATATTCAGGCAAATTTGGAAATTAGGCCGTCCCGTCAAGTTCTGGAGAGCCGGATTGGACTTTAAAGTACACCATCAAACCTTTCTGTAACTAAGGATTATATACCTGTAGAAGCTACTTATGGACATTTTCCAGTAAATAGTCCCTTTCTGGAAGATCTATCCCACTTTCATCCAATACAACTGTTTAAAACTTGTGATTTACTATATTTAACCCGACAGCATTCGACATTTGTTTTCGTGGTGGGAGTCTCAACTTCAATTGGTAAGAGTCAGGTGACAGTTGGGGGCCTAAGTATGTCGCGGATGTGAAGCTCCCAAGATGAAAGCACTTCTATAATAAGCTCAGCTGGAGCAATAGTGCATATAGTCGGGAAGCAGAAGGTTTTTAGAAGGATATAAAAATAACCTAATTTATAACTACATCGACTAAATTAGAAAGAAAAAGGTTCCATAGATTCTTTAATTGTTTTAAGCAGATTCTTTTAATCTAGTTCACTTTAAATAATGATCAGTGATTGTCCTGTTGACGAGTCTTGGGCACTGATTGGAACTATTTTTGTCTAGGATCAAAGACGAAACATAAATTGTTCGATCTTTTCACTTTAGTTTACTCCACTATTTATAAAATAACTTGTCATCCCTACTTACTCTAACTTCTCAAATTGATTATCATTATTATTTTACCTGAGAACACAATGGTTAGACAAATAGTTTGAAAGTTTTATTAAACTTATGAACCTATCTGATAAATTGGTAAGAGTCCCGTATATTTTAAGTGTAAATTGCTATTTTTAATTGCAATATGCCCAATAGTCTTTAGGTCTCCGTTTGATTACCGATTTTCGTTTTTCTTGGCGGAGGTCGTTGGCTGATTTGGTAACGGCACGTGATAGGGGCCAGTGTTTCAAGCAGAACAAACAGAACATAAAGAAGCCTCAACTGACTCAACGGACACGCAAAAAGCGCAAGCAACCCTGATTGACGCATTTGGGGTGACGAACTAGCCTCGGAACTTATTGTTATCTTTAGGAAAACTATGCGCTCCTTTGCCGATATAGGAACTGCCTATAACCCCACTTTTTTTAATTTTATTTGTTTTAAGCTTCTAAAATATTCTTCGAAGCTCGCAGTTTTTCATCCCCGGATAAAAGTTCACGCCATGTGATTTCGTCAAGTTTTCCGCTTGAGACTTTTGACTCGAAAAGCGGCTGTTTTTGAGCGATGAAAGTAAAAACAAATTAGGATTTAAACAACAAAATGTAGACAGAGTTTCATCAGAGAAAGGAACAACTTTTGCCACCAACAAACGTTTTTAAGTTTCGCGATGTTGTTCAAAACAGACGAAAGGGGCATTATCAAACAACAAGGAAATAGTGCCGGAGAACCAGGATCAATTGAAACTTTCTTTAATTGATGGAGTTATGAAAAATATTATGTTTGTTAACTTAAACTTTTGAAGAAGCTCTTCAGAAGTTCTAAAATATAGTTCTTCAGAAGTTCTAAAATATAGTCTCTTGCTAGAGCTAAGTTTCAGTGCTGTATCCTGGGGAGCAGCGCTATTATATTCAACTGAATTGAAAATTGGTTAATTAGAAGCCTTTTCTTCAAAAGTACATTCATTTTAATCTAAAACCGTTCTCTCCGGGTAAGCTTAACTGTGCTGGAAAACTAGCTGTAGATAAAGACTATAGCCACTATGAATAAGTTGCAACGTCGTAAAACTATTAGGATTTCTAATGGAAGAGTAACAAATACTTCTTTCGCCAAAATACAATCCCTCTAAAAGTTTATATTTCATTTCCGTTCTTGGGTGCTTCCATCACACATATGGTAAAGTAGACCCATTTGGAATATATGTCGGATGCGCCTTTTAGCCTTAGAGCAGATATACATTGTCAATTGAGCGCATAAACAAGGCACATATGGCCAGCTAGCAAGAAATATGGCCCAGGGAGAAGTACCATAAAAGAGAGGCCCGCAAGGTTGGAACTTTTAGAAAGGAATAAATATCCCTTTAATGTTGAAAAAATAGAAAATATTACAGCAGGTTTACTAGGTTAAAGCAACAACTAGACCCAATATAAATCAGATCTGTTGTTACTTAAATAACTTTCGAACTCTTTGAATAACTTTTGAAGAAAAACTTTTAAATTCGCCTTACAGGTTGAAATATATACGGTCCTTTATAGGTTATAAATTACTTATACCATTGTTTCTATATAAACTACGGCAAGCTACCTTTTAAACAAACAATCGAAAAGTTGTGGTTTAATCGGCGGACTAATCGCTTGCAGTTAACTCTACTCTAATAAGCTCTAAAAAATTTGCAGTTTCTACCGTAACCTGTAGCAAGCGATTAGTCCACCGACTATATGGGTTATTGGATTACCTAACCCACTCCCTAGATCTCACAAGAAAAACAGTCATTTACAAATAGTTATTTTGCTTATTCTATTTCCTGTTATTCTTATTACTTTGTTCTCATTCCCTTAGAGCGAGAGAGAGAGTGATCGGTTAGACGCAGAGACTAGCCATAAAAGTGCCCATCTCAAATGATCAATATAGCTAGCTCAACACATGTTTGGCATTTTCGGAGATAGATCCCCCTGACGCAAATGGACCAACTTTACAACCAACAAAGGCAACGATGGAGTGGATAAGAAATAGGCAAACACCTTTTAGGAGAAAATGAGCTTATTGTTAGATAAGCGCTGAAAAAGCTAGGTCTCCGGCGCAGTGCCCTGGAGAGATGCACTGTGGATGAAAAACTGGCCACTTCGAACCTAACGGTAGACTTCATACTATTGTATTTCGTTTATTATTGAATACATCACAATACGTCGTCAGTTCAAAAGCTAATAAAGCTGCTTCAATAACATTTCCAATATATAGGATTTAGTTCCCTTTCGACGTTTCTATGTTCTGTCCGACTTTGCACTAGTAGTTGACATTTGATGAATTACTACAGTACTCCCTCTTATGGTTGTTTGCCATCTTCGCTTCGGGATCCTTATTGGCCGCAGCATGGAATTGTGGGCGTGTCTGCATGAGAGTGCGCCCACAGCCAAATATGTGCAAATAGTGGAAATGGCAGTCTATTACAGTAGGCTGGACTGCCTATTAAAGGGTTACTGTAACCCCAAGTAACAACCTTAGTGTAACTGTCTCGGTATGCCTTATGGAATGAATCCTAGTCCAGATTAGGAATGTTGGTCCAAATATTACCCCAAAACGCTACCTGTTTTTATAGTAAGAAACGAAATACAAGAATTAGAACTCACGGAATTTGATTCGAATCCTTCATTGATCTTCCGTTTTCTGTTATTATTTGTGGGTGTGCCATTGTCAAAAGTAAATTCGGTTCTAGTCGGTTGGAGGTCGGTTCCTTCTGTAAGAAGCTTCTGTTTTGCAGTATTCGGATTTCAAGTTTTTCTTGAAATTATTGTTAAAAACTAATTTATCTAATTAACTCGTACTCTACTAGTTAGATCTTAGCAATTCCATATTGTAAAACAATTTCCTCTTCCCACGTGAGGTAACAGTGTTCCAATCTACGTTCGCTTCTTCAGATTTTAAGCGCAAATATTTGTTTTCGGAGAGGCGCCGATCAAGTTTGGAGCCGACCGAATAAGCGAAAAAGAGCTACCGTTGCAAGCATAAATGCCTCTCTATGACTAATCTTTGAGGGAGAAGTTGAAAAGATTTAGAATCCAAAAGGCTTAAAATAAAAGTATTGAAAATATTTGGATCAAAATGGTCCTAAAAAGAAATGACGCTACTTGTTGAACTTGCGCCCTGCGTTTAAAAGTACTGGTAACCGTTCCCTTTAAAATGGATGCATTTCTTACCTCCGGGAGAACTGAGGCACTTTTGAATGAGCATTTTTCCAGCTTCGGACTGAATCATGGGCTCTAGTTTCTTGGTTGCATAGGTGTAGACATGGCCTGTCTCCGATGCAACTAGCAACATCACTTGAGTACCAGTTAGAGTAGAGAGTTCGAAGGCCTGCAATTTATGAACTTATTTAATCTGTACAAAACTGCATGAACTTAGTAATTAATTAATTAGTTAGAGTTATTAAAAATCCTCGATAAGAACCCTGACGTTAACAAAGTGTGCTAGATTTACTAAAACTAGGCATTTCAAATGATCTATGAAACCATTAATATAAATCAAACAAAATTTTAAATACTGTCTCGAGAATTATGCCTAAGATGTCCAACCTTCTTCATGATTCCGGTCTTCCTCTTGCTGAATGTAGTGTACCGTCTAAGCTTATTTCCAATGTACTCCATCTTGATCTTAACTCTGCCTAAATACGCAGAATTAGTCATTTTGAATTTAATTAGCCGGCGACTGTTTTATTCATACCACTCCTAGTTAATATAGTCTTGTTATTATAAAACATTCTAATTGTAAGAGATAGGTGTCGAACGCGGACTTGTCCTTAGAAAAGTGAGCATACAAAGCAGGAAAATAAATAGCCTAGCTCGGAATGTGTTAACACCGGTTTACTAATGCCTAATTGCGTACCTTTGGTTTTCTTTCCGTTAGGTAGAAGTCCATTGCTGGCACTTGACTCTGGCATGGCTGCTGCTCCCTGCAGTTGTTGCATCAAAAGAGCTATATCTGGAGACTCGGACATCTAAAATAAAGCTCATTTAAAGGTCTAAAACTGGGTTTTGACAAGAATAATGGAAGAATACAAAAAGTTGATGATTAATAAACTGTAAAAGACGAACAACATCATATAAAGTGATGATTTGAATACGGAGAATGGCTTAGGTAACCGGGCTATACAAGGCCTTTTTTTAAATTATTAATAAAATCTTGTGCATAAAGAAAATGACGAAATGTTTTGCGAAAGTGATGATTAAAGAGAGGACAGTGCCTATATAGCCGTGTGGTTTAGTGCAATGTTGTTGTATCTCCATATTGGACAAGACAAATGGCTAAAACAAGAATGATATTATAAATACATGTTATAAACTATGAATCAACTGAAAATACATAGAGAACACATTCGATTTATGCACAATCCAGTCTAATATAGATGTAAACTGTAGAAGAAAACTCTTTCCACATTCGGTTAAACTTTCAAATAATTCTGTATAAATAGAAGGAGTGTTTTTAGCTTTTGAAAGGTAAGAACGGTCTCTTTTTGAAAATTTGCTGTCAACATTTCTTGATAACAAGGCTACATTTAAATTTGCTCAACTTGGTTTTGAAATGATCCATTTGGCTAGGTGGAGCTACTGAAGGTCTTGTAGATTGGGTTTTGAATGAATGAAGGCCTAAGATAAAACTCCATAGAACCGGATTGAAGCTGCCGTTAGCTTCTAGCAGATAGATACCTTCTGAATGAGGATTGCTAGGTCTTATGAGTCTTGCTGCGAATAAAGGAAGAATAGTCTGCTATGATTGGTTAATACAATAAAAGCAATAGAATGAGGTCATGTTTTATATGAAAAGAATACAATATCTAGATAGTCATTCATAGTACCAACTAAGACTACTTTTTACCAAATAATACATACTGACGCTAGGTCTGATTGCGGGCAATTCTATGAGACAACCATACTTTAATGGGTTACTGTACAACCACAAAGGAACACAGACCTTTATAGGAGACTTTGAGGGTACTGTAGATAGGTGGGTTTCATTACTTAACAGCTAAAAAATGTTCCTAGCGGATATATTGATTTTAAACAATTAAATATAAAATAAATTGTTTCAAAGTATGGCATAAAAACTTATTGTTACATATAAGTTAGTCATATATCAAGTTTTTATCATCAAAGTTAAATGTAAACTTTCAAAAGAGAATATTATAAAGTAAGTTAGTTAGATTATGGTATTAGTGATATTGCGAATGAATAATACCTTTCGGTGCTTTCCGTTGTTAGTGTAATTGACCCTCAAAGGAACAGTTGTCACCTCCTTCAAAAGGGCGGACTGCAGCACTCCTGTTAAGGTTAGCCTAACAACAACATGAGGTTAAAAAAAGCTAGCGTATTCTAAGGGATTTGCTGGGCCTAATGTATTCCAATATAGTTCAACAAGTAGACTACAAAATTAATATTATTATGCAACTATGAAGTGTTTTCTTTAACGTAGGCAACAGAGTATTTTAGCTTTCTATGCAGTGTTATTTACATTCGTTAGATATAGCAGTCATAAAATACTTTAGGATAAACATTTTTACAAAAACTAACTAAAAATCCTTTATAAATCCGTATAGACCAAAATCTGTCAAATATCACGTTAAGCTTTGTTGTAGATAAACACTTGGCAAACTAATGGAATTGAATATCTATAAGTTAAGCTTGTAATGGGTACTGCAATCCTTTTTAGATAAAAGCTATACTTAAACAATTCTCTAACAAGTTTGACCTGGCCATCATAAAAGGGCGCTCTAGCTAGAAGTCTGTTGCAGTGCGCCCAGATGTGATCTGCTCTATAAGGGATACTGTAGAATAAAGGGCGGTACCTTTGAAAGAACAAGCGATATTAGTTACAGAGACGGAAACTTATAAGGAATATAGAACAGACTATAGGTTGCATAAGAAGGTCTGTTAGGACACCAGCCCTTCTTCTTGGGAACTTTTAAATAACGTAAAGAGATATATTGTAAATATAAACTATTCCAGATATATTGAAAATTCAATGTATTTTCAGGTTAAGACAACTAATTATAATTAACACAACCATATACAGGTAGTTGACTCCAAAAAGACTCGTAAAATATGAACTGAGTTGCTATCCAGTAACTAAGAAATATCTCTATATTATTAATGTTCTTTTAAAACATATAACATAGCGATACCGGTTTGGAATGAAAAAGGAATAAGCAAATTATATCAGTGTTTAACTTTGATAAACTGTCTCTAAAGATAAATAAAGCCACCAGACGGTTGGAGCTAAATTTTAGGAGCAGCTGGGCCAGAAACGTTCAAAAGAAAATGGGGTAATTTAAACGCCTTGCCTTGTTATTGGAGTAATCCTGGATGAGGTTTAAGTGAGCCTTATTGATTACTAAGAGTGGCGCCTGAAACATGCGTGGAGGTAAACTTGGGAGTGTTTCGAAAGCCACAAAAGTCATGTGTTAGGGACTTACAGGAATAACTCCTGATTAAAACAATCGATAAGTTGTAATATATATATATCTTAGTTAATAAGTAACAAAGAAGTATCAGGTAATAAAGTTCCGCATTCTAAAAGAATCTTTACAAATTTATAGGTTCAAACACTTCCATGAAGATACAATTTTGTTAGTTTCTTTTATCCAAAAAGACAGGTAAATTTAACGGCCGATTTCGTTTGAATCTAAATCAAAAGTTGTCTAAATAACACAGGAATACACTTCAATATTGCTTCCGTATCATAATGATCGGATGATTCTCAGAAGACTGGTGAACAATCGCCAAGCTTGGAGCAAAGAAGCTAGATAATGAACTGTTTGTTCCCTAATGCGGAAGAATGTCCCGAATCCGGAAAGAGTCAAAAAAACATTGCGCGCAATGACGGAAAAGCGGAAGCCGGAAGCCTACGAGCACTCGGCTCCGCCCCATTTGGAGTCTTCCGCATATACGGTAGAGAGTCCTGAAACGACTTTCGCCCGTTTGTGGATGACGCTTTTCCTGGGATGCCTTAGAGGCGGGCCTAGGAGCTCGTTGTGGTCGCCTCTCTCTCAAGTTCATACACACTTTCAAGGACTGTCTGCCTTATTCACTCGGGGCCGCTAAAACAAACCCCCTGTCCCCCCACAACTGTCTTCATTCGGCGCTCTAATGCTAACGAGCACTATCTCAGTCAGGTAGCTGCCTCCTTATTCAAACAAAAGGAGTCTCACTGACTCTGGAGATTCCGGAAACGGAAAAACGGCCCCGACCGACGCCTCCAAATGAAAAGCTGCTGACGGGAAGCGACGAATAAGCCAACCTGAGCTAACAAAGGAAAAAAGCCACAAACAGCCACGGCAGGAAAAGGGATCTTAGGTCTGAGAATTCTAAAACTGAGAATAATCTAATAGTACGTTGTTGTAGTCTGGTAAACATCGAGAACGGGTAGTCGGACCTTGCCGGACTGTTCCACTGGTAGGAATCAAATCAGGGCTTTAGGTTTATTGAACAAATATTTTTGTTGATGTGAAATAAGGTTGGAACTTGCAATTGTAAATAAAGTCATCGTACTTGTAAACTCAATGATCGGTGCAAATAAATACCTCTGAACGGGGTGGCCAGGGTCGGACCCAGTGACATTAGCATGGAAACGCCCGGATGTGTGCCCGGGCAGTTTTAGGCTGCCCCAGCAGTTGAAAATTGTTGCCCGGCAGGCTAAAACTGCCCGGGCATCCACCCGGGCGTTTCAATACTGCGGCAACAGGTCATGGGCTTATGTTGTGAGATCGGTGTTTGGTAGATTCGACTAGACGTATTTCTGTATAATCACTTTCGTTTCTGAAAGAAGAGTATTTTAGACAATTATCACCGCTCTCACTAAACTTTTAAAGAGTTAAGCAGGTCAAACTCCTGTTTTTAGCTGGAGATTAAGATATTCTATCTTCAGTTTGGTTTTATTCAGCTAACATTGAGTTAATCGCTGTTGAATACCAAAACATAATATAAACTGTAGCGAAATACTAAACAGTTCCAATGGAATATAGTCATAGCCTAATAAAGAATATGACAAATGCCTACCAAATTAGGTTAATCAGCATTTTCTGTTTATAGAATGCAAATGTTCATTGATTTCTCATAGAACTACTGTTCGAATGAATTGATTTGTTTCTTATTTTCCCACCCATTATTTGTATATAATTAGGCCGTTTCTGCGAGGTTAGTCACTCTTTTTCAACTCACTTTTTAGCGCATACACTGCAGATAATAAGAAAGCAGGAACATATCGAAATGGCCTTTACAATAGTCAAATTACTTATGGTTAGTATTCATTGTAACATATTCAGAAACCACTTATATGGAGCCAATTGTTGAAATACATTTTATGTTTTCATATTTAATTCGTGGTAGAGCTGTTAATCTGGCTTTTCCTGGCCTGGTCTGATATTTTTTGATCAGGCCAGGCCAGATTAACAGCTCTGGCTCGTGGTAATATGTTGCAATACAGTAATCAAAAGAGTGCTTTTAAAAATGAAAAAAAAACATTTCGGAGAGATACACGTAAATAATGTTGACTTTTATACAAATGGGCTGGCTCTCAACTATAACGGTGATTACAAGCTTTTCTCGTAGAAGTCGAAGATTTTCCTCTGAAAAGTTGCAAAACTATCTATTACCATTAAAATCTGAGTAGATTCCTGAAGCAATATAGAAGTTATTTTAATATCTCTGACCTTGCCCAAATATGAGAAATATTTAGACTCTAGCAAGATAATCTAATCCCAGTTTAACGATAAAAAACCTCTAATATAAATGAATTAGTACTTTTTAAGAGTGAGATGAACGCGCGTATATTCTAAAAAATGAAGAGGATAATCATAAACAGTACTAGAAAACAAAGCATAAACATTATTTGATTATAAACATACTACGGTTATTCTACACTGATAGCTAGTAGCTACAACATGATAATGTAGTTAAACACTTTGAAAATCGTTCAATTTGAAATATAATGCAGAGGACTACGAAGGATATGATTCTAGGTAAAGAATGAAATGCTGAACAGTTTCCAAATATAGAGAGATATTTGTTTGATTGAAATGACTATAGACACAGGTAGCTGCACATGAAATTTGCATAAGCGGCGAGGGGCGCATCTTCGGGACTCGGCTTGGGCAAATATTCCAATTGAAGGAGCACAGAAGCAATACCATGAGAGGAACGCACGAAGACAGCCTCACCAATATTCCAATATGAAGACATTGTTTGACTAAATACGACAAACATACATATATGCAAATGTTCAAAGCTACCAGCGGATTTGAACAGAAACTTATTTAGCAGTAGATAACCACTGATATTCCGACTAACAATTCTACACACGGGTTACAATATTCAGGTTTTCAACTACGCAAAACAGTTTTCAGGGCTGAGAAAACATGGTTTAGACTTCCAGAGGTCCTAAATATCCGATTGGTTGTCACTAAATTACTTATTAGGGTTGTAGTTTGTCATCAGTTGCTACAGCGGCATCGACGATTTTACTCATCTAGTTGCAGTATTACCCTGTCTGGGCCAAAAAAGGTTTTATGAGGCCTTCCATACCTAGTTTGGAAAGTTGAAAATTTGCCACGGCATGATTAAAATCATCTTCTTCAGATTCATTGCTAATCTTACTTACGTGCTTTACCCACAAACGTTGGTCCAACTCCACCCGTTTCAGAGAAGATAATTAAACAACGATTTCGCTGTAGTATTAACTAAAGAATGTGGCGCGTATACACGCAGCCCAACACGCTATCGAGACCTCTGAATGCCCCTCCCGTAGGTAGAATAGTCAAGAGCTGGTTATCTGGCCGGCCCTCCATAATGTGAGGCCGGGAAGGGCCGGATTAACTGTATATCCGACCGGACCGGCCTGACCTCCAAAATTTAAGGCCGGGCCGGAAACCAGCTCTGGAATAGACCCGGTCGAGTTTTGATGGCCTAAATTAGGGGGTCCTCCCTGATAAATTTCAACGTAAAGATTACAGGTTCTCATTAACATTCAACTGGGAATTCCACTTATAGCTCCTCCTAACAGAAAGTGCTGCCATCCCAGTAATGACATTCTTGCCACCCAAACTGCAAATTACGACAAATAGACCTATCAGCTTAGATAGTCGTATTTTGTATCGTTAGCATCGAACACAGGCCACCGCTAGGGCAAAAAAACCACTAATCATGAAGAGCAGCCAAAACTAATAATTTATTCACTTAAATAAAGTAACACCATGTACTAATATCAAACGGCAAAAATGAGGAATCAGAAAGATAGAATGAAACACGTATTTTAACAATTGAAATGTGGTAATAATAAGAACAAGATCTATGAACATGATAAATCTCAAGAACGCCCAATTAAGTTCAGAGCATGAACACAAAAGAGAAAAAATGTATACAAATATGGAAATATAACACAATTATGCTAATAACAACAAGCAAAAACATTACGGTGGCTCGACTGGTAAATCATCATAATCTGAGAACTCACCCCCGCTGTTGAAGGGTGACCCAGCTTCATCATCTGAGCCATCTGAATAAGGATTCACTTCAGCAGGAGAACCGTTCAAATTCAGTTCCTGTATTTCATCCATGTCAGTCTGATAAGATTCCTCGTGAGACACGGAAGAGAGCTCGTCCGGCCTATAACAATTCATACATATAAACGGCAACAAAAATAATAATAATAGCATATATTATGGATATAATAAAATGGAGTCTTGTCTTTCTGTATTTTTAAAAAAGCACTGCAGTAAAAAGGAGAGAAGAACAACAACTCACGCTTTCCCATAATCTGAACTGTCGTATAGCCACTTTGGTACTTTCTGACGATGTTCAGAGAGGAACTGGAAAAAAAGGTGAACACATTAATGTAAATAACCAACTTTTACGAATTGATTGGCATGTCGGTTATCACCGACAATTCTAAAGAAAACAGTTGACAGTCCACCATGACCAGCGCGTCCAGTTCGTCCGATTCTAAGTACAATGTTCAAAAAAAAATATTCTACAAACAAACCTATGTTGGTAGTTAGAAAAATCTGTAGACATTTCAAACACAATAACCTGGAAAGTATAGGATACAATACCTAGGAGAGCATACCCACATGATCAACTTCTGGAATATCTTGTCCTCGACAAAGCTTATTTGTAGCAACGATACCCTGGATCTCCGATCTCTTTAGCTTTGTAATAATTCTATCCACAGTCCTTGGATGGTAATCACTACGAAATATTTATATTTTGTACATAATAAAAACATACGAATTAACGGGAAGGAATTGGTAACCCGATTTCATCAGATAAGTAGCCAGGTAGTTACACGTTACTTTCTTTTCTGCGAATACAATTATCTTCTTCTTAGGTATGACATCGTCTTCAAACATAACGTTTATTTATCACTGGGAAAAGGTACCTGTCGGGCGGAACTCAGCCTCCAAGAACGCAAGAAGGGCAACAAGTCGCTGGGTAAAAGAATGTTTCAGAATGGATCTTTTCATCCTTTCCTCGTTTGTCACATTTCCCATATAAACACATGGCGTGTCATCGATCTGCAATTGGAGAATTATAGAACAACGTCATGTTTCCGTAAAATTACTATGCATAATTCAAAAACTGTCAGTGAATACTTAAGCTTTTTTTTCAACCTGTTAATGAGATTCATCTAACAAAATTACCTTGAAAACACGTTGAGTGATGTGGCCTTGCACTCCTTCAACGCTTATCTGCGTGACAAGAGTGTCAATTTCTGGTTCATCTGCAGGAGAGTGTGAGAATAGTAACGGCTCAAGTACATCAAGATTGTCCTGTATCACTTTTCCTTCTACGGTAGCGGAAAATAGCCCAATCTTCATTCTCTCCTAAATGCCTTTAAGCAACGTGTTAGATCAAAACTACCTTAGTTTCCTTCGGTATATGCTGGCCAAAAATTTCCTTTATATCCAGTCCGAATTTGTCCGCTTGAATCATGCAGTCAAATTCATCAATGATGAGCATGCGCAATTTGGATAAGTCAATCTGGAAAGGAAAGATTAGAAAAGAACATAAACTAGTTAAACACTTTTGTGTAGTAATTCTCGGCCGTTAGAATTTTCAGAAGTTTGCCAGTGGTAGCAACTACGATATCCTGATGGACGTTTCCTTGACATCTGAAACCTAACAACATTAAACCAATAAGGAACCCTTCACTGCATACAAACCTGTCCAAACCACCAAATAGGCCAACTACCGTGGCGCCTGTTGTTGAACCTAGAGCGTTAAAATAAAACTGATTTATCAAAACAGACAATACCTCCGTCCTTAGTATTTCCTGCAAGCTGGTTCGCCATTCTTAGAGTTTGCAGAGACAAATTATTTGTATTGCTGAGAATTAGAACAAGAGGACCAGCTACACCTCTAAATAATCAGATGAGGCCACGTTATTTATCGGTACCCTTACGCCTTCCTACAGGTTACTGCTGTTTGTATGGCAGGAATCAGGAACGCAGCAGTTTTGCCACTACCAGTTGGAGCCTTCACAACCAGACTGAGCCCTGAGTTGAAAAAGTAAACGAATGGAAAAAATTTCAAAAATACCTCGTTCTTGGGCCAAAATTGGAACTGTATAACGTTGCAAAGGACTTAAATATACGGGATCCGAATGTGGAAACGATGTTCGGATATTAGTTGTCAGGTTCTCATCCAGAAGAGCATCCTCCAAATTTCTGAAAATAATTTTGAAATGAGAGCTACAACTGATAACTACCCGACAGGCTGAATATGAAGGAAATCCCTGGCATATCCAAAGTAGGCAGTGTTTTCCATTTCAAACTGCCACCTCTCATGTAAGGCTGAACCAGGCTGGGACGTCATAACTCTTTCCCAGCCATCCACGCCTCCTGAAAATAGGCGGAGATATATAGAATACTCGCAAAATGTAGTTGCAACTTACCTTTCCGACGATGATTAATGAGACCTTCTTTTGACCCCATAACTATGTACCCTAAGAACCAAATCAGTAAAATCTCAACTAGTTGCAAATATAATTGACGGCAAATTTAACTATTATATTAACAAAACAAGGACAATATTAACAAAATTTATTCTATTTGAGATATCAACAAAGTACATGAGTAGCAAAAAATACATGCAAAATATCACCCGTTTGCTAGTAAACACATATATTAATTAACAAAAAGGAAAACGATTTAAGTAAAGATTGCAGCAAGAGAGTCCGACATGTGCATAGGTTCCAAGAGATGAAGGCATAATTCCTTCAGAAGATTGGGGATCTCGCAGTTTTCCCGTCGAAGAAGCTAAAACATAATTTGTGAAACAAACACGAAAAATACCTACATTCATTATTGGTAACGCGTATTTTTGCTGCTCCAACGCATTAAGTAAAATATAAACGAATCTGTTTGAACTTGATAACCGGCGAGACAAGTCAACCACCGAGTCCAACATGCAGTCAAACCTATTCAATGTTGGCAAATCAAAACAAAGCACCTGTAAAAATAAATGAACTCCGGTGCAGGGCAAAAGTTACCTGATCTACAAATCCTGGATCGATTTTATGAAGAACAGCATACTCAGTCACTAACACAAAAGATGACCCGTTCAAATTAAACTCCCAAGTATATATACTGTTTTCGCAAAAAGCATCAAGACTTTCTCTAAAACAACAATAGTATTCTGTTTCACTAAATATAAAAGTATACAAACCTATTGAAAAACTGAACGTTGATGTCACTGAAGATAGCTTTCAGTACAAAATATAGGTAAACAACTTGATCGGGCTTATTCGTTAGAATCAAAAACTTTCTTCGAGCTTTCTTGTTTTCAGCTAAAAAAAATACTGTGTTTATTAAAGATATTATGATACCATTAGCACGAGCAGCTTCAAGATAGCTTCGAAATTTTTCCACTAGAGCACACAAAGTTGCGATCTTCTTTTTATGTCCATCAGCCTCTTTCTGCAACTAGTAATTTCTTCAATAATGCACCAATAACTACTTTGGCAATTATTTGAACGCCAATTTCAATCGGGTGTTTTGTTGGCTTGATTATAACGGAAATAGGCAGTTCATTTTCCGTGAAAAGTTGCTTAATTTGCAAATTAGAGACGTCGTAGGTGTCAGAGAGAAAACAACATACAGGACTGGACTGAAAAAAATGAGGAAATAACAAAAACAAGACCAATGCTTACCCGTGCGTTCAAAAGCATTTCTAAGAGCTCCTTGATTTTGGAAATGTAGCTTCTGCTATCCTTTTGAAGAGGACGATTAAATTTGTGACACTCATCAGCAAGAAGATATTTGACAGTCTTCAGGTCTATCTAGAAGCGACGAAAATTTACTATAGACAGTAATATCTACAAATGAATTAGGATCTGACAATCTATTCAATTCGCTGCCTGAGCCATAATATCGTAATCCGAAACAGACGTAGAATAGTCCAGGTCCCAGTAATTTTAATGGTCTAAATTAGGGAATCCTTCCTGATAAATTTTAAACCCACAAATTAGAGGTTGTCTACCTGTTTTAACTTTTCCAGTGATGGGCTTGCTATTTTGGTATTTATCGGTCATCATCATCAAAACATTCTTAATTTACGGGCCGTCCCCGAAAATCGAGAGAAAAACTCGGGGTCATCCTTATATTTCAACTGGGTATTCTACCTATGATCCGAAATCATTTAGAAGAGCGAAAATACGGACCATAGAATTGCTATAACTTCTACCACACATCCATGATTTAGGTTTTATCTATAATTGTGAATCTTGATAGATTCGTATATTTAACTTGTAAAATGTAGATAGTTAAAATATATCGGTAAATAACCTTATTTTTCTTGATGAGATCAATGACATATCCCGGTGTACCAGATACAAAGAATGGTAACTTGCTCAAGTCGCTGACATCTGCTTCATTTTTCGCCTGAGCTCCAGGTATGAAGAACGAAGCTGTGTTATAGTATTATTATCTAAATCAAGTCAACTCACTTGAATTTGTAAGCCTTTTTATCAGGCGAACTGTTTCGTCTGAAACTGCATCTGTAGCTGCTAACATAATGCAACACGGCGCAGACTGAAAAAAAAACTATCAAAATAGGCAACAAGTGTGGTGTATACCTGTAGGTGTGGAGGTGAACTGCAAATCACGGTTCTCATCTTTTGCAATATAGATAGAACTGCCATTGATGTTTTACCGGATCTTGGAGGGCCACAAAGAAACAAGGACCTATCTAAGAGGAAATATTGCAATACGTATAACATCTTACCTGAATATATAGCTGAGAGAATATATTCCTGTGCCAGTTTAAGTTTTGTCATTGGACGACCGGAATAGCGTGTGGTAGTCGTATCGAGCAGCGTCAAAATTGCACGATCCAGAATGTTACGCCACCTAAATAAAACATTATTTCGGATTTTTCAATGATAACGAACTCCGTATGCAAGAATGTGTTAATGGATTCTGCTGTATCTTCAAGCAGTTCACATTTCGCAGAACTCTTTTTTGAAGTTTCATCAGAGGGATGTTTACTTGTTGTGGCAACTGAAATCAGTGTCTACATCTCACAACGTAGAGAATAAATAGTGTATTTGTAGACAAGTTAACCTACATTCATGTGAGAATTCCACATATCGAGATCGTTTCAATTTCGATGTTGGAATAGGAAACTTCTTCAAAAACTAAATACAAACTTTAGCACCAAAGATGTAGAAAACATACGTTTGCATGGCGAAAGCTGCCAATGTCCGTATTACTTGCGTCCGAGAATGCGAAATTATATTTCACTGAAAAGTAATTCCGTTACTAATTTAGCCACCACTTGAAAATTACCTGTATCCATTTTCAAGACATGAAACCAGAGATATTAACATAAAAGGCTTGATTTATATAGTTTGCGGTGTTAGATAGCCTGTAAAGCATCATTCAATTATGGTAGCAAAATATAAATAAATTCAAAAGGTGCATACAACTTGATTGATCAGCTGTTTGCAAAATATTTTCAAATCTCTGTTCAGTGCAGCACATTCGCCAATGATAAAGGTCCTGGAACGATTGTGAGAGAAGGTCTGCGCCTACAGTGTTTGTGCCCAACAATTGTCAACGTTAATAAAAAAAATGGTTTTCCTAATTTTTTGGATAAATTTGATGATGGTATCCACTGTTTTACTGTGTTTAAGTAATTTATGAGAATTGTTTGATGTCTGTTTCTGAACAGATGCGTGATATGAAATAATAATATAGGAGCACTAGTCCTGACGGATTTTTAATTTATTCTCATAATTACTTCCCAATGGAGGTACGTTCATGTCCAAACATGAATTCAACCTATTCTTGCTCAACTTCATGGTTTAGATAATCAGCAATGGGTCGTCCTGAATTCAGCCCCAGAGGTGGAAGTGGAGGTATTATTATATTCTAATATTTGCTATTTATTTATTTTAATTAAGGTTTCCGCGGAGGAAGAGGCGGTGATAGCGGTGGATTCCGCGGTGGCGATCGTGGCGGATTCCGCGGTGGTGACAGAGGAGGCGGATTCCGTGGAGGTGATCGAGGAGGTTTCCGTGGCGGTCGTGGTGGAGGAGACAGAGGAGGATTCCGCGGCGGACGTGGCGGTTTCGGTGACAGAGGTGGCCGCGGTGGCTTCGGCGATCGTGGAGGAAGGTGATTATTTTCTAAAAGTTAATAAACTTATCAATTCATTTCAGAGGATCTCCTCGTGGTGGTCGTGGATCTCCTAGAGGTGGACGTGGTGGCGGTGGAATGAGAGGAGGAAAAACTGTCATGGTTGAGCCCCATCGTTATGAAGGTTTGAGATCTGCCCGATGTAAAATTTATTATTGTTTTAAGGTGTCTTCATCGTTAAGGGCAAAGAAGACGCCCTTGCTACCAAGAACATGGTTGTGGGCGAATCTGTATATGGCGAGAAGAGAGTCTCTGTTGAAGACCAGACTGGAACCCCTGTCGAGTACAGAGTATGGAATCCATTCCGCTCTAAGCTTGCTGCTGCCATGATGGGTGGATTGGAAAACACTCACATCAAGCCTGGCACCAAGCTACTCTATCTTGGAGCTGCTTCCGGTACCACGGTTTCTCACTGCTCTGATCTTGTTGGACCGGTAAGGCCTGTCATGATTACTTGGAATATTTGTTATTTTTCAGGATGGAATCGTGTACGCTGTTGAATTCTCGCACAGGTCAGGACGTGATCTCTTGAATGTTGCCAAGAAGCGCCCAAATATTGTGCCAATTGTTGAGGATGCTCGCCATCCACACAAATACAGAATGCTTGTTGGTGAGATCGCTATTGTTAATTCTTTTAACATCGTATTTCAGGTATGGTTGATACCATCTTCTCGGATGTCGCTCAACCTGATCAAGCCAGAATTGTCTGCCTCAATGCAAGCCATTTCCTGAAGAATGGTGGTCACGCCGTCATTTCCATAAAGGCCAATTGCATTGACAGTACTGCCGAACCAGAAGCAGTCTTTGCCGGCGAAGTCAACAAGCTGAAGGAGGAGAAGTTCAAACCCAGAGAACAAGTCACTTTGGAGCCCTATGAGCGTGACCACGCAGTTGTGGTTGCTGAATATAGGGTCGCTAAGAAGAAATAAGTTGTTGTTGTTCTTTGTTTTGTTGTTGTTCTTTTTTTGTTATTGTTGTACATTGAAGCTGTTATACTATTTCGTTGAGTTCTTAATCTGGTCATGCAACCATTGTATTTTTCGCTACATCTGCGATTTCATTTTTATTATATGTTTAGGGTACAATGGCTGATAAGCCCAAATCTGTTCAGACTTTCGGTCGCAAGAAGACTGCAACTGCTGTTGCTCACTGCAAGGCTGGACGTGGTCTTATTAAGGTCAACGGACGTCCTCTGGAGCATCTCCAGCCACAAATTCTCCGCCTGAAGCTTCAGGTTTGTTTTTTGTGGAAAACGTTGTAAACTTTTACTCTTAGGAACCTCTTCTCGTTGTTGGCAAGGAAAGATTCCAGGATGTCGATATCAGAGTCCGTGTCAATGGTGGAGGACATGTTGCCCAAATTTACGCCATCAGACAAGCCATCGCTAAGTCACTGGTGTGTTTTTTGATTCATTATCATTCTCAATTTTATAATGTCTAGGTTGCCTACTACCACAAGTTTGTTGATGAGCAGAGCAAGAGAGAGCTGAAGAACTTGTTTGCTCTTTATGATAAGACCTTGTTGGTATCTGACCCTCGTCGTTGCGAATCCAAGAAGTTCGGAGGACCTGGAGCTCGTGCTCGTTACCAGAAGTCTTACCGTTAAGTTGTTAATCAATGAATTTTGTTATTCTACTTGTTTGTTTTATTGGAGTGGGTACGTAGTAATGTTGGGTGAAAATCTTGGATTATGAGAACTTTCATGGTCTAATTATTACAAAATATGATTGAGTGGTTAATTTTTCGGGAACTTGGTTGATTTATAAGAAGTTGCCTCTTGGGATAGATTCTTGAATTACGAAGGAAACAAGTACTATTATTTCTCACTACCTTTTACCAGAACATGTGTCAATTTCACAGGTTTTCTTTTCTTTCGATATTCGTGTTTTCGTAAATGTCATTAAATATGATTGGGACAAGTAGGCCACTATTATCTTGACTGGAACTATACATTTACCCGAGCCCAGGATTCTCCTTCGCCATTGCGAGTTAGGTATTAAAGATGCATTTTTAGGCAAACAACTAAATTCTCGATTATATCCGTTGAACAGTGCAACATTATCGATTGGTAGTAGGGTTGCGTTGGAAATTATATTTAACCATTTTTTTATAAACAATTTAGTTATCAATTTCATACAGAAACATTTCTATAGTCGACGGACGGATGTCATGCTATTAAAGGACTTTGAAACCTCGTAGTCCTTTAAGAGTTTAAAATGCAGTAAAAATTCCGTCCGTCGACTATAGTTGTTCGTGTAGCTGATCGTACTTTTGCAACTATTGCGACTGCACTCCTGCAATCTATTTCTTAAAGTGTTTTTTCTATTTAAGTGATTGGAATGCGTAACGTCGACAAAGATGAGAAAAAAAATAATATTTAACGAAATGTTTCTTACAAGAATTAGAATAGCATGGCACGGTAATGAAGCTTAAGTTGAAACTGGAAGTTTAACATGCAACCGGTTCATGTAAATTAACTGATATTTTCTTATCCTGCGCTTGAGCTTTTTCGAACAATTTGATGCCTCATCTCCATAAACAAACAACTAATATTTTAAAAGGGGTAAAAAGTCCTTTATTTCTGCGAATCCGCGATGATTTGAGGCGTTGCTCGTTCAACTGCGCGTAACTGCACAGAGCTTCTTGTGAAATCGAACCCAAATAAGTACTTATCCCGTGTTTTGTGCCCACTATGACTCAATGTTACAAAGGAGCCGTTTCCGCTCAGAAGATTTCCGAATGAATGACTGAAACGAGGCCTCGAATAAATCTAATATGTTTGTGATACATACGAGTGCTTCATGACAATAGGTACTTCTTAACACCTTTCTTCTGTTCTGAATATGTATAACCTTTGTATAACCAATATTTAATTTCTTTGTCAACTGTAAACATCTGTATATTACTGTTCATGCGTCCTCCTTTATAAAAGTGTTGGTTGGTTAAAATGAAGAGTGTTCTCGAGTGTCTTTGCTCCTCTAAGCCGGCCTTTGCACTCGAAACATTCATTCGATTTTCTATTAATCACATAACTGTTCTTTGAACATTATCACCGCATGGTTAGCCTAAAAATAGAAGAAGATGGTCAAAAATGGGCTAAAATATTCGTGAAAACTATAGAAATTATGAGGTTGAAATAAACTTTCTGGAAGTCGAAATGGACCGAACCATGCCGAGAAAAATCTAAACATTGAGAGCAAACTTAAAGGTAACGAATCGAAATCCAGGAACACATTAAATATTTCTCTATATTCATCTGGTGAATTGATCCTGGATCGATATTGTTATATGCAAGTGCCTCAACTCCAGAAACTGTAGAAAGTTTAAGGAACTCTAACATATTCAAGCATGATCATATAAAACATTCGATTTGATCTAGGAATAAAACGATATAGCCTGAAAGAAGTTTCTTGTTAGGTAATTTGAAACAATGTTTCTAGCAACTCATACACTGAATAAGGTTTGTATAAAATTACTTCATCCTTCAGGTAACTGTAGCTAATACGTTGCTACATGCTGATCTCTGCGTTTCCTCAATTCTACAAGGTACCAATATTTTCCAAGAATGATCTGGCTAAAATCCCGATCCCTCCGGCTCGCTATTAATTTATATATTTTGCTGGATCTGCGCGGAGCAGAGCGCTGTTGTATTCGCCAACGCTGGCATGGGATTGTGTATTTTGCCTGATTTCTGTGTTTGTTTTGCGATGTCGACTTCTTGACATCGCTAAGCCTCTTGAAATACGTGCCTTCTACTATCCAATGAAACATACCAGCCACAAACAATATTACAACCAGTCAACTATATTCAAATCTGTAAATAAGCGTTCCTTTTAACCACCTGGATCGCATCGGATGGCAAGAACAATGTATTCAGCATACGGTATTTCGAAACAGTCCAAATTAAAGCATACTTGTCGCAGAAGAAAGATTGTTAACAGCATAAAATATAGCATAGGACCAAGGTTTTGGAAAGCAGGCCCGGGCTAAGAAATTTTGAGGACCCCTAAAATACAATATGATACTCTTGTGTTCGAATGCGTTTTAGCAAGCTACACTGCGCTTACGCACTCATGGAGGTAGCTAGATTATTCTTCAAGAATGTTTTTGAGACGGTATCTATCTATTTGTTATCTTTTTTCTCTTGATGATTAACATCGTCCATTATCCAGCAGCTACTCATTATGATCAGTTCGCGAGCTAAGGACAGAACTCCACTTTTCTAGTTTTTAATGAAATCATAGGATCAACAGTCTTCTACTATGTTTTAACAGTGATATAGATAGGTTTACTAAAATGTTATGTTTACAATTTGATGCACTCATCTCCATAAATGAACAACTGTAATACTAAATTTTGAGTGATATAGATGTGATATATATACATACTATCCGTCTTAAAAAGATATTTAAGAGCAATTACTCCAAAGTTTTAGACTGTTAATGCTTCGTGGTCTGACCTTAGATTCAGTTCTCTTAGAACCAACAACGATAACAAAATCTGAAGGTTTAACTTCTAGAACTGTTAACTCGAGGCTCCGGTTTATGTTTCGATAAATTCTGCACCTAGACTGAAAAGTTTACTATCACTATCACCTGAAAACTAAAAAGAAAACTAGTTATCACCTGGCTCACTCAGATTAGACACAGCTCCGTATTCTGGAGCCTATCCCGTACATATCTCAGTTTTAACATACACAACATTTGATTAGAACTAAATATATTCGTTTATCCTTGTGTGGTGGGAAGTTCACGGGCTGAAAATGTTTGACGACAAACGGCCCGGGCCTACCCTTAGTAAATCATTTTCTTCAGAAGTGAGAATTTCACGAGCCAGTCGGAAGTCGAGCATTAGAAAAGTAAATTGGGGCCGGCCCGTTCCCATGCCTGGTTCGTGCAACAACATATTATTCCTGTAAACCTTTGATTTATCATCATCTCTTTGTATTTTTCATGTTCTTTCTATTTTCTTAAAGATTTCTGCGAATCGCGCGACTCCTACGCGGATTTGCGGGATTTCAACTGCATACAGCTACTCACCCACTCATTAGTCTCGATATCAGTACCAAGCGATATTTACAGCTTATTTAATGAACAATCAATCGATAAGTTATATTTAGAAACATTACTCTTGTTTTATGAGATCCTTATGAGAAGTTTTCCTGTTACTCTTTGAAAGATTAAACCGAAAATATGTTCTTATTGTTTCTATTAACTGTTTTACTTTTGCTTTTTTAATATTTACACAAACCTTTGGCTTTATTTCAACAAGGTACAGCTGTTTTACTTGTTTGAAGGTTTCGAAATCCCTATTGCTGAAAACTGAAAAATATACTACATTCTTCGAGAATAAACGAGGATAACTCTAATAGAACTTCATATACTTGCGAATGTATACATTAGAATTTGTAGTTTTGTAGCAAAAAAGATTTTCAACAAGTTCCTTTACAACAAAAAACGAACCATCACACTCTGTTTTTCATTAAGCCATTTGTAAATACACTTCTACACTGTAAAGATTAGGTTTCATCTAGAAAGTTTATAAAAACACATAGTTTTGTAACGCTCTTACATTAAATGTGTCTACCACAGTCCTTTATTAGTTATTGAAAAGTTATTTATTTCCTGTAATCGCACATATCACACAATCACTGTAGATTTCTTCGGCGCAGGGTTTCGGCCATTCATTCCGTAATCTTCTGAGCAGAGACGGCTCCTTTCTAACATTCAATCTTCGGGGGGCACGAAACAAGGGAAAATAAGCTGCTGGTTTCCCAAGTCTTCTGCAGTTACGGAGAGTCGAACCTACAGCCTCAGATCCTTACGGATTCAGAGACCGCAGGTCTAACCACTAGGCTAAAGCACCCATATTTATTGATTTACTCCAAACTATGAACAGTCCTATATTTCCTTCCTTTCTCACTCATGTTCTAAATGTTCCACTCCGGACATTCACATTTCAGAAGTTCACATTTCTTAATTCAAAGGTCTGCACATTACAATCCTTTCATCCCGGTAGCCCTCCCACTATGCTTATTATCTGCTCCAGCTAAAGTGGCTGCTGCGGCATGCAGCCTCACTCGGCGGCACAACAAAATAAACAGCCATCAAAATATTTGACTGTGAGCGGACTGGATCCGGATTTGTAGGCTCCGCAAGAATCATAGTTTGTTTATTGATTAGTTGTGGGGGAGGATGCATGATTATTATAGTTCATAATCACTAATATTGTTAATAAGTTATGTTTTATGAGTATTGCTGATCCTGCAATTTCTCTTTGTAACTTAACTATTGTAACAGACCTGTTTTGAACTTTATACTATTCGTCATAATGAAGGTAAAACCGGAAGAAAAAGCCTTACATCTACCAAGTGCTCAATTGTCTGATCATATTTGGAATATACTAGAATTCTTATAAGTCTTTTATGTTTGGTATGCATAAATAGTATAACACTTGTGACAAAAGTTTTTATGAAGTTTATTTGGTGTTTTGTGTATTATTTGCCTTATTACCTTCTAAACTTTCATAAAGTATCTTTAGGGCATTACAATGGCTAATGAGCAAGATCCTGGATGGCAATTTCTGCGCCAGTCCCAGGAACAGGTATGCCAAATACAATTATCATTAAGAATCAGGATTTTAAAATATTTGAGTAGAATACTTTGGGTGACCTTATTGAGAGTAGCTTTGCTATAATGCAGTTATAGACATTGTAGTTGATGAAAACTACATTCATTTACAGTACTTATAGTTAAATCTACAGCTGCGATAAAGATTTCTAACATTAGTCAATGCTTAACAATCAGCGCAAAACTAGCTTCGTAACTACGCAAAACTATATTCTCAATAATCGATCTTATTTTCTAAAATTGGGCTGGATTATTTTAGCTTCTTGCGGCTACAACGAAAAAGTTCGACTCTAAGAAGAACGTATGGATTGCCGATGCTGAAGAAGGTAAGTTATAACTCGATAGGCGCTACTTCCGGTTGAAAATCAGCTGCAAAAACCAAAACACTCACTTTTTGAAACTAATTTTTAAGCCCTACCAGCCTTGTTATTATTTAGTGGACATTTCTGAACTTTTTTTAGGCTTTCTCGCAGCCGAAATCAAGTCTTCAAAAGGAGATCAACTGGTTGTTGTGACCAGCGAGGGAGCAGAGGTTTGTATCTTTATATCCTTCATAAATAGTTTTATTAATTTAACATTAAATCTGTGAAAAGAAAAACCTTTTTCCCTACTATTAGTCACTCTATTTTTACTTGTAGCTTTATCTAGACCATAATAAACTGAAATAAGCAAACTATAAACCATACTCCAGAGTTTCCAAGGTACCGGAATAATATTAATAACGAATTATTCATGGTTTCGTTTCAGAAGACCCTAAAGAAGGATGATACCCAACAGATGAATCCTCCTAAATACGAAAAGACCGAGGATATGGCTAATCTAACCTTCTTAAATGATGCTTCTGTACTACACAATCTGAGACAGAGATATTTTGCTATGATGATTTATGTAAGTTATTTAGGAACAAAAGAACTCAAGTAAATAATAATTATTGTAACTGTTTAACTATAAAAGAGAAAACCAACAAACTATTTGGTAATAGAAAACGTTTTTCAAAGTTTCTAATAACGCTGAAGAAATTAAATATACGAAAAATAGTATCTCAAAACATAACATTCCTGGTTTCTAAACTCGAAGTTAAATTAATGTTATTAGATTTGTTGACTGAAAAGAAAACCATGGACACCTTTTACAATTCATTAGTTTAAATAAAGCTAATCTCATTGTACTTTAGACATATTCCGGTCTGTTCTGTGTGGTTATTAATCCTTACAAGAGACTTCCTATCTATTCTGAATCGGTATGTCAGATGTATATGGGCAGAAGAAGAAACGAAATGCCACCTCATTTATTTGCTGTTTCTGATGAAGCTTATAGAAATATGGTCAATGGTAAGGAATAGTTAACTTATCTAATTATATAGGCTAATCTTACATTAGTAAAGAAGGGTCGCCGACTTCATTAAGTTTTTATAAGTGTCACTTATTGAAAGCTTGGCCTAACATGAGCAAATTCCCGAAGTTGGACTCAGTTCACAGGTTTAAGCATAAACAAAAGATTTAGACATCTAGTAATTGATAGGAAAGGGAAATTCTGTAAGAGTCTTGTTAACTTTTTGGAGAGAAAAAACAATTATTTGGTGCAAGTTGCAATACTAGTTAATGTTTTTCAGACAAGGAGAATCAGTCCATGTTGATCACTGGAGAATCTGGAGCTGGTAAGACGGAGAACACAAAGAAGGTCATCTCTTACTTTGCTATGGTTGGAGCCACTCAATCGTAAGTGTATCATCAACTTCCAAAATTTTGACCAGCTAATAAGGTCCGAAACACTACTTAAGCTTTTAGACTATACGGTTATCCAAAAAAGTTCTTTTTCACACCAGAAGTATTTATACTCCGTTTCAAAACCTAGACTGCAAGCGCGGTTTGCAGTTAACCCGTCGGGATTACGGGCTTTACGTTCAAATGTGCAATTTTACTCGGGCAAAATTGCTCTTTTCCTTATAAAGCCGGTAAAAGCGGCATGTTAACTACAAACGATGCTTACATCCTAGACTTTAAAACAGACTAGAACTATATTAGTTTATTCCATTTTTACAAATTTTAGTAAGAAGAAGGCAAACAAGAATCAGGTCTCTCTAGAGGATCAAATTGTGCAGACTAATCCTGTATTGGAAGCATTCGGTAAGAACCATATTAATAAACTATGCATTCATCTTCCCCTTAATTCTTATGATATTTTTCGCCTATTGAAACTTCTCGGTAAAAAAACATAATAAACGCAACTACTACTTTGGGTGGAAACATTTTCCAACTTACTTGGGTACAATTATTTACTACCAATTTGGGAATTTGAAGCTTTCGAAAAAAAATTAATCCAGTCTGATTAGAAACTAGTTATTAGGTGATATCTCACATAGCGGGTGCTTTAGCCTAGTGGTTAGGGCAGCGGTCTCTGAATCCGCGAGGATTTGAGGCTGTGGGTTCGGCCCCCGTAGCTGCAAAAGGCTTGGGAAACCAGCAGCTTATTTATCCCATGTTTCGCGCCTCCGAAGATTGAATTCTAGAAAGCAACCGTCTCTGCTCAGAAAAAAACTCGTATAAACACGATGAATGTCATTTGTTTAAGGTAACGCTAAGACCGTACGTAACAACAACTCCTCCCGGTTCGGTAAATTCATTCGAATTCACTTCAATCACGGCGGAAAGCTAGCCGGAGCCGACATTGAACATTGTAAGTTTGTTTTTAAAGACAAAAACGGGCAGGCCTCCGCACCGGCCGGCCTGGGCCAGCCGGCCGAAGTCGGCCGAAATGTACTTTAGGATCATAAAAAAGTTCAAAAAAGAGTACGT